>JACXGJ010000102.1:0-181574 GCA_016801105.1 Esox niger | reverse complement strand
CATGTGCCGTCTCATCTCATCAGAGATGTTAAGGTCTAAGTAAGATGAGCACGTGTCAGCAAACTAAAGTCTGAATCACATCAGGAGTGCGTTGGGCCATCAAAGAGGTGCACTTCTCGTTGCTTCTCTCTCTCACTATGACTCTCTTACACGGCAGCTCTCGGTTCCTCCCCTTTCTTCCCCTCTCTCTGTTACTCTCCCTCTCCCTCTCCTTCTCTATCTATCTCCCACCCTCCGTCTCTTTCTTTCCCACCCTGCGTCTCTCTCTCCCTCTCTCTCCCCTCCCCCTCCTGCCAGCATGACGTCTGTATGTATTTCAACATCGTTTCCAGGGGCAACATGGATGGAAGAAGACAAGTGGATGTGTGAAAAGAAATGGCTCAGGGCTTGAGACACAAAAGAGGATTGCAAAGAGACAAATCTGCAGGACTCATAGCTCCTGCTGAGGACACACATACACACACACACACACACACACACACACCTATGTAAAATACACACGAACATATACTCTTTCTCACTTCACAGCTTTCCCATGTCTCCCCTTTCAAACACAGCAGAATACAATAAATGATAAGATAACAGCATAATAGGCCTACATAGATAATATAATGCAATTACATAATGTATCAATATGAAATACATAATGCAGAATGTCTGTTTGTCTTCCCTGTCGTGCAGCAAGGTGCTCTGGACTTGTGTATATGAGGTTCCCATGCGTTCTGTGGTACCGATTTGTGGCTGACCTGTGTGCCCACTGCCTTAGCAGACACCTGAAAACTCACAACACATCTGAGGGTGGAAGCCCAGTGGTCACAGCAGTTACCGAAAGATTGCTGGATCAGATCTTTAAGCTGACAATGGGAGAAATCTGCCAAGTCAGTTAACCGTACAACCAGCACAAAGACAGAGAGCAACAAAGCAGTCTGTCCACTCTGTCCGTCCGGCGCAAGGAGAGACTGACAGTCAGTACAGTCAGTGCTATAGTCCCAGTGTCAGCCGCGCCCACCTGTGGGGACAACAATCCATGGCTACATTGGTTACCCATTAACCAAATAAAAAACGCTTTCAAATCTCCTTGATACAGTCAGTTACAGAACCACAGTTAAGAAAAGTCTAAGATCTACAGATTATTTTCAACATGAGCTAACCCAAGCATAGGCACTACCTACATAAAATACCTTAAATGCAAGGTAACCATTACTGTAATAATGAATTGGTGACATTATGGCAAAAACTAAATTGAGAATATTGAGAGAAAATAAAGAGGAATTGTTGGTACTCTACAGTTAAATTATGAAAACATAGTTGCAATATGTGGTATGTACAGATGCATCTTAAAAATCTTTACTTTTTTTAATAATTCAATTAAAAAAGTAATACCGTCATACAGTAACACCTTTAGACCCCATGAGACCCCATATCATCACTGACTGTGGCAACTTAATGCAACTTGGATTCTATGCTTCTCCACTCTTCCTCCAGACTCTGGGACCTTGATTTCCAAAAGAAATGCTAAATTTACATTAATTTGAAGAGAGGACTTAGGACCACTGAGCAACGATCCAGTTCTTTTTCTCCTTCGCCCAGGTTCAACACTTTTGATGTTGTCTCTGGTTCAGGAGTGGCTTGACACTAGGAACGCTACACTTGTAGCCCATTTCCTGGACACATCTGTGTGTGAGTGTGGGTCTTGATGCACTGACTCCAGCCTCAGTCCACTCCTTGTGAAGCTCCCCCAAGTTCTTGAATCGGGCTTTGCTTGAGAATCCTCTCAAGGCTGCGTTCATCCCTGTTGCTTGTGCAACTTTTCCTACCACACTTTTCCCTTCCATTCAACATTCCATGAATATGCTTTGTTGTCAGTACTCTGCGAACAGCCAGCCCTTTCAGCAATGACCTTCTGTGGCTTCTCCTCCTCGTGGAGGGTGTCAATGGGTGTCTTCTGAGCTGTCAAGTCAGCAGTCTTCTCCATGATTGTGGTTCTGTGTACTGAAGGCTCAGGGAGTTCATTAGCTGATTAGAGCTCATCTCAGGACTTTTCTTTATCAACATTTTTTATTTTAATAATTTGAGTACTGAGGACATATTTGATACTGGGTTTTTTGTTGTAATCATAAGACTGAATCCTAATCGTAAGACTGAAACAAAAAATGCATGTAATGTTTCACGTCACGTGTAATGAATCCATAATATATGAATTGTGTCACTTTCTGATTTGAATTTCGGTGACATTTTTTTTTTAGATGCACCTGTGTGTAAACCCCTCGTATTTGTAGAACTTGGCATCTGGCATAGATCATTTCTAAATAACACCCAATGTATAAGCGTCTATTGTTGTGCAGTGCCTGGGGTTACATGAACTGGCCCATCACTTTAGCAGATGCACTCACCAAGTGTGACCTATAGGGACAGTTATGCTTAAATTGCTCAAGAGATCCAACCTTCAATTTTTGACAAAACACACATGACCACTAGGTTTTCTCCTACCCTGTTAACACATAACAATGGTCAAGATAGCTTGATGCCTACAGGAAATGTGGGTACAATATCAAATACACTCAGTGTCCAGTATATTAGGTACATGCTGTTCTTGCAGAAAGCATCAGACTTGATACATAAAGATGTAACTTGATACATAAAGCAAGCGGACAGGCATGACAGATTCAGTTAGTGTTCTATTAAACAGAATGTCTAAATGAGTGACCTCAGCAAAGTTGAGGATGGTATGCGCCAGACATGTCAGTTCCAGTATCTCAGAAACAGCCTCCCTCCTGGCCTTCGCATGCATGACAATGCTGAAGGTTCACTGGGAATGGTGGGACAGACAAAAAAACATCCAGTTAGCTGCGATGCAGGCAGAAACAGCCTGTTGATGAGTAAAACAGGGGTGTGTCAAATTGCATCTCTGAATGCACAACTTGTCAACACCACGCTGAGTTCCACTCCTACCAGCTAAAAACAACAAGACGTTTTTCCAGTGGGCAAGCGTTCTCCACAACTAGACAATCATTTTGGAAAAACATTGCCTGGTCCCACAAATCTCTGTTTTCTGTTTCTGCGTCATGCTGATGGCCGAGTTAAGATTTGGCATAAGCAGAATACATCCACAGATCCAGTTTGCCTGGAACAAACGATACAGGCTGCTGGCAGTGTTGCAATATGTTTTCCCGGCACACATTAAAGCCCTTGATTCACACTGAGCAACCTTTGAATGCCACTGAATATACAAACATCATTTTCCCCTACAGTTTTCCCTTCATCGCATGGATACTTCCAGCCGGATAATCTGCCAAATCACAAAACAGGTTGTGTGGTCCTCCAAATCTGGGGTGTTATGAGACAGGCATAATAGCGGCATGAACTGTGACCTCTAGAGCTCCAAGCCTCCTTGGGAGCTGTTGAGCTCATTGGCAGGGTCCATTTAAAGAATCTCAAGGTCATTAGACACATAGAAATCTACATACTATGTCCATTAATTCTGATTGCACAAATTGTGTCAATGTAATAGCTAATGGTGTATCAGTCATTGCAAATCTTTTCAACTAGCCAATTGCAAACCAATTCCAAACGTAGCATTATGAACAACAGTTGGCAATGTTTTTCAGACTGATGCTGAAATTGGCACTACAGTAAAGGATGTACTGTTGGCATCTACTCCCAACTGCTGTGTTCAGTACAACGAGAGTTAGGTATTTAAAAAGTAGCCAATAAATGGCTGACTGGTGGCCATGGGTTTCTGTGGCAATGAGTTCCTGGCCTAGTCCCACAGATTGCTGCCTACTAAATGATTATTATAAGTCACCTATGTCGTTCTATGATGCTAACAGTATCGTTTTGCTGGTACGTTGTGTTTGCATGGCCGGTATTCTGCAGACCTGCTAGCCACTACGGACTCTCAAGATGGATAAAACTGTTCATAAGTCAATTGTTATGTGTGGGTGTGTGGCTCAAATCGCAATTTTGGGATTGGTTATGACAGGCTTGGGAGAGAGCAACAATTGCTCACACACATTTGCACAGTCCAGATTCGGTTCTCTAAGCCCAAAAGGGAGGCATGACTTCTCTCGACTACTGTATAGCACACTTAATTAACCTGAAATGATATCTACTACTCCTGAGACACTCATCCCCTGGAAATATTGACTTTACATTACCTCATTCGTTCTACATGTGCATGTTCTGTATTTCATTCAGTTGCATGAAAAAAACGACGTATAATATTACAGAAATCTAGATTTCTGCTATGGAAATGCCGTTAGTTAAGGATACAGAAATGGAATACATACAGACAGGCTGGTGGATATGTGCTGCACTCTACTGGTGACTTCAGAGTATAGCATCAAGTAGGCCAAGTGTAAGATAATCTTCTTGAATGGAGACAAGAGGTTATCATGACAGTATTTTACTGTAACAGAAAAATCCACACACATCAAATTTGTAGAATTAAACTTCACATAGTAGCCCACAATTAAGCATTAGTCTTCTGTCCTGACAGTGAAAGAGCGATTTTTCTAATATTTTTAAAGGTTAGACAGAACATTCAAGCAGTGAAAACCAAGGTGTGGAGAAAAGCAGACTGTTAGAATCTAAAAATGTCTGATATAGGCAGGAATGAATGTAGTTGCAAAATGTGTTGGGAATTAACGTGTTAGGGAGTGTTTGGGCCGGTGTTAGGGACAGTTTTAAGGGAGTGTTAGGCAGAGTGTTAATGGAAAGTGTTAGGGGGAAATCACAGTAAAATAAACTGCGTGCTTAAAACAATACCACCTAATAGACAATATCAAAGTGCAAATAACAAAACAACGAGAAAATGTATTCCTTTTGGGAATGCAACCAAATACAAAGTGTTGATTAGAGATTTTTTCTGGAATGTAACATGTCCTTTAACCTGTCTGTCAGTAGACCTCAAGACAGCGCTCAAGGGGAAATTCAATGAATACAAATGTTTCTTTCACATATACTGAAAAATTTATTTAAACAAATCAAATAATCCTCAAATTCTAAGAAAAAGGGAAATCAAATGCTATAATTTAATCTTTAAAAATCGAAATTTCTACAAACGACATTCCTGCCTTTTTCATTTTTGTTTCCCTATTAAACCCTTATGTTTTCTTTCAACTCCACACCTGGCGTCCTGCTTACCAGAAACGTAACCAGAGGGACTTAGCAGAGAATGCATACATTTCAAGCCTGGTGCCCAGTGGTAATCAAACCCAAAACCTTTGGCGCTGCAAGCACCATGCCCTATCAAGTGAACTACACAGGATTTCTAGGAAACAGAACCTGGAGGTATATGGGGCCGAGTCCTATATGCACTGGAAACAACCAATGGCTGATAATTGCTTGCTTACGAGACTAAATAAGAAAGTATTTCCAAACTAAATTAAATAAATGGGAATGATGAAGTATTGATGTAGCGGAAGCCCAGGTCTGAGCAAGTCTGACCCAACCTCAAAACTGAGAACTTAGGGAACCATTTACTGAATATATTACATAATGACTGAATAAAATATTATTTACAGTATAAAGCCAATGAGCTATAGTTCACCAAACACATTTTATCTTTCCAAGATACTGTATATTATAAAGCAAACATCATAAAACTATAATACACAAAAAAATTAAGGGAACACTTAAAACACACATCGGGTAATCAATGAACGAAATATATTAAAGATCAAAATCTTTACTGTACATTCTGTAATTCGCTGAGAACAAAAGGGTGTGACGACAGTCAATGGAAACCAAAAATCAAAGTAAACCAATGAAATCACAGGCAGTTCCAACATGCGTGAATTTCATCACAGCAACTCATAATGTGACTCAGTAGTGCGTATGGCCCCTACATGCGTGCATGCACTCATGTCTGTCACATTCTCAGTGTGAACATACTCTCATCTGTGAAGAGAACGGGGCAACAGTGGCGGACCTGCCAATTCTGGTATTTTCTGCCCAATGCCAGTTGAGCTGCACGGTGCTGGGCAGGGAACACAAGTCCCACTTGAGAACCTTGGGCCCTCATACCACTCTCATTGAGTCTGTTTCTGACAGTTAGCCCACTGGAGGTCATTTTGTAGGGTTCTGACAGTGCTCCTCCTGTTCCTCCTCGCACAAAGGAGCAGATACCGGTCATGCTGCTGGGTTCATGCTCCTTGTGTCAAGGCCGTCTCCTGGTATCTGCTCCATACTCTTGACTGTACTGGGACAAACAGCAAAGTTTATGATCGCAAGTATGGATGTGCCATTTTGGAGGAGCTGGACTACCTGGGCAACCTGAATGGACTGCAGGTACCACCTCATGCTACCAGTAGTGACAAGGACACCAGTAAAATGCAAAACTAGAGAAGAATCAGTCAGGAAGAATAAGAAGAGAGCAATTGTCTGTGGCCACTGCCAATTCCCTTTTTGGGGTTGTCAAGCTGTTGCCTCTGCAGTGCCCATGTTCTCACTTTCATTTTCAAAAACAGGTGATACTGATTCACAATTGCTTGTGCTTCCTAACTGGACAGAGTGATATCCCTGAAGTTTAACTGACTTGGTGTTATTCTGATGATTATGTGTGCCTTCATGTTTTTGGAGTGGCGTACATTTCTTTCACCACTAGAGGGCAGGCATTAGTCAGAAAACACTCCAATATCCACATAGAGCTTTGACAGTGGGAAAAGGGTAAATGACACCTGTCTTACCACAAGAGAGACAATGAGTCTAGTATATTTGATTTGACACTCTGAAAAAAACTATCATCATAACTGTCAAATTAGTATTCATATCTGACAGACCATTCATGGCACACTGAGGTTTAACAATGCCTTAATCTTTGCAATATATCACATAACACCTTAAATCCCTCTGCTAGCAACACAACAAAACAAATCTCCCAGGCGTAGACAAGGTATACTATGTAAATGTTTGCAGATCTTGGTGTTGGCATGAGTTAAATACCACTATTTTCACAAGTTTTATAGCAAGCAAATAGGTTTATGAATATTGCACAACTCATACATAGAAGCAATTCAATGCGCTTTACTGAGAAAAAGAAAAAATATAAAAATAAAATAGCATAAAAATAAATACTCAAATGAAAACATTAAAACATAGAAATATAATAAAAATGGTCTAAAACCTAGGAATCTATAAAATGTATAAGGCTATACCGTGCGGTTAGGTTGGAGTGCTCAATCATAGGTGCGTAAAAAGAGAAGTGTTTATAACATGGATTTAAAAATGAATACGTTTGGGTCACATTTAAGAACTGGTCGTTTTTTCCAGGTGTGTGCAGCAAAACTGCTTAAGTTTGGACTCTGAACTCTACTAGCTGACCTGTGTCAATGGATCTAAGAGCCCTACTTGTTTTTTTCAAACATTTCGGAAATGTATTTGGAGACTAAACCATTCAGTATTTTCTGAACCAACTGAGAACTGTCCTGGAGAGTCCTACCCAATTTTCCTGCCTGTCTAGAAGTTTTCTATGGTCTACAGTGCCTGCACAGAGATCTATTAGAACCAGAACTGTTTAAAGTGATACAGTTTAAAATGTAAGGCATGTTTGTTTCAGCCGACTTATCCCACTAATATATGCATTTGGCTGGCTGGAGAGAAAAGTTGAGTATGAGTGCTGGGTAGAGGTTGTGAATTCTCAAGTATTCCCTGACTCAAAGCATTCTGAGCAATCAAGTGTTCATGTGTGGAGTTGTTCTGGCTGAATGCATAATTCTACCTTTCTTCTAGTGATGACTACTAGATCACAGAAACAAATGGCAGCACCATTAACAGGAATACTTAAATGATCCCAGTCTGCATCCCCATTCAAGGAGAACTTTGTCATGACACGACCCCCACTACAACCCTGTTTCTAAACAAGTTGTGTAAAATGGGCAATAAAAACAGAATGCTGTGATGTGCATCATTAAAGCCCTCTATTCAATTGAAAATAGTACACGTTTTTTTTTTTTTATGTTTATTGTTCCTTGAACAATATATGCCCACTTTGACTTTGATGCCGGCAACATGTTTCAAAAAAGCAAAGACAGTGGCACCAAAAGACTGGAAAAGTGGTTCAAACAAAAAACAACAATCACACAACTAATTAGGTCAATTGGCAGCAGGTCAGTAACATAATTGGGTATTAAAAGATCATTCTAGAGAGGATGGGTCTGTCATAAGTAAGGTTGGGAAGGGGTCACCACTCTGTGGAAGACTGCGTGGGCAAATAGTGCCACAATTCAAGATAAACGTATCCCAACATAAAATTGCAAATAGTTTGGGGATCTCATTAAGGGTCCTTCCGTCTCGCTATCAGTGGACAGTGCAAAAGACATTATCCATGATGGAATGGGTGTGCATTAGGGCACATGGCATGGGTGAAGGCACCCAATTGCTGAACAATATACTGTATACAGGATTTGGAGCTATTTATGCTGCAAGTATTACAACAGCATGGTTCTGTAGAAAAATAGTCTGGGTGCTAAACTGACCTGCCTGCAGTCCATTATGAAAAAATACAACAAAAGAGACCCCGAAAAGTTGAGCAGTTGCAAATGTACAGCATATCAAGCAAGAATGGGAAAACAGTTCACTTTCAAAACTATGACAATTGACCACCTCCGTCCCAACTGCTTACGGAGTACTGTTATAAGAAGATGTGATGCCATCGGTAAACATTCCCCAGTACCAACTTTTTTGAAACATGTTGTATTATTCTAAAAACAACAAAAAATGTCTGTTTGGACTATTGTAATATCTGTACTATTTGTGTCTGTGTACTATTTTAAATGAAACACAGGGTTGAATAATTTGCACATCATTGCATTCTGTTTGTGTTTGCATTTCACTCAGCGTCCCAACTTTTCGTTGAACAACCACAGACAGACAGACATTCACAAAGGGTGAAATCCAAATAACAATGCTTTGCATATAATCAAAACACTAGCAAGAAAACACGCACACCTTAACAGCTCAGCATCTAAAGCTAACTGTATCCTGTGCCCTGAAGCGCTATCACCACGATGCCTCACTCTGACCAGATCACACCCTGACTGCAGCAGCCCTTTGACCGGTCCAGGAACAACAAAGAAGCACTCTGGAGGGCTGAGTAACAAAAACATGGTAGATTGATTTCATAGCGTAGCTCTGCACCCTGTCAGTGATATCCTCAACTATACATCTGCTTACTTATTTACTACATGATTACAGCATCTGTATTAAATACTGCTTTTCTAAACTGGACAGTTTGGGTCCTGATGTCTTATGGTTGTGATATGTCACGCGTAGGTCCCTCGGGCATACTGCCTAAGTAGGCTATACACTCGTACCTACTGTGTTTGTGGTTGAATGGTGTGAAGTGTTCATTTTAGTGTTCAAAGCAAATGTGACTCAACTCTACCCTCTGTCTTACCACTGCACAGGGTTATTCAGCAAAGACAATGGAAATCGAACAAGCAAGGTTTCTTAGAGGTGACAAAACTGTCACACAATTATTTTTGTACTTTATGACACAGATTCTGTTACTAAATGGCATAAAATCCTAACGTAGGAGCAAAAGTCCTTCTAGCACCAGACTGTAAAGTCCTCACCATGTTATTATTATATCTTCACATAGATACACACACAAATATAACTATGGCATTTGATTCATTTTACATGTTGTTTATTGTTGCCAGCACCATTTCCCTAAGATAAATAATAAGTATGGAAAACAATCGGTTTAATATTCTTATCCTGTTATAAATGTATCTTGGTCACTGCAGACCATTTCCATGAAAAAACACGGAAAATCACCTTTCTGAAAGGGAAGAATGAAATTCAACACTGTTTTTTACAACACCGGGGTTCTTTTAAACATGTTATTCATTACATTTCATGCTCACATAGTTAATTAAACACATGAATCTACACTAAAAATGGAATAGCAGCAGGTTATACTGGCCAATTTACCGTGTAACTTCCATTACATCTGCCCTTCTGAATAGCTCACTATACAGACGCACAAAACACTGCACTCTGCAATACAACAGATGCAGCAGTCATTTATTGTTTCATAAAGGCATGAATGACAATGTCTCAAAATCAAGGTTGCTCTGCTCTACACCGAGTACCCATGGCATGCTATTCCTCTCGGCCAGCAAAGTCCCATCAGGCTGTATGACATACTGCCTATGTGTGTCTTTTTGTCTTTCAAATGGCTTCATTGAATAGAAACACTTTCCGATGCTGGACGAGGGATATGAGCTGTTATTTATCACCCCTCTCCTTGGCACAAAGACAAGCATGATTAAAAGAAATACTGAGTGAGGAATAAAAGAAGGGGGGCTGCAGACTGAGAGAAGCAATGAAAGGAAGGTGGTTGAGGCAGTGAGGATGGTGCTTACCAAGATAGAAAGGAGAGCTGGGGGTGGGGTAACAGAAACAGCCCATAGACCCAAGTGATCAACAGAAAACATCACAATTCCTCTTCCTCCATCCCCAGTCAGCAGTTTATGCAGCAATGTGTTACAGGGGTTAAGGTTGTGTCCTCGGGGACAGAAGATGCATGATTCAAAATGAAGGAACAGAGGCCATAACGATCCAGTTTCTCTTGATCCAGTAGATATTACACGGGCTGCACAAAATAACAGAAACAAATAAGTAGTCGGGTCACACTTTGCCCTCAGAACAGCTCCAACCAATCTTGGAATGCTGCCATACAAGTCCTGAATTGTGTATATTAGGATATTGCACCATTCTTCACTCGGAAAAGCCTCCAGTGCTTTGGTGGACGGAGGTGGGAATCCACTTTGGTGGACGGAGGTGTGAATCCACTTTGGTGGACGGAGGTGGGAATCCACTTTGGTGGACCGAGGTGGGAATCCACTTTGATGGACGTAGGTGGGAATCTACATTGCCCTCTGTGCTCTAAAACCTCCCATAAACATTAAATTATGTTCCGATCTGGTTATCGGAGAGGCCATGGAAGGTGTTTGATGTCATTCTGGTTTTAATAAAACCACTCTACAAGTTGTTTAGCAGTGTGTATGGGGGCATTCTCAATTGAATTCTGTGTTAGTTACAAAGGTCAGCTTGGACTTGTGACCTCTGTTCCTCTCTGCCAGTGCAATTTGCAAATGTTTCGAATATACTGTCATGATTATTGAAACTGTTTCCCTCGACAAATTGAATAAATTTTGTGACCGATCCACCCGCAATTTGGGCACTGCTTCTTCGGCACTCCTTGACTCATCTTGCTTAAAAAAAAAGTGCTAATTGTCTTTCCTGACACATATGTAAAGGTAATTGGAAACCAACTTAATGCAACCTCTGAACTACATTTGTAATTGTAATTTAGTAACTTCCCAGTCATGGTCCATGAGGTGTTTCTGTTAGTCATAATTTTCACTACCGTTCAAAAGTTTGGGGTCACTTACACATTTCCTGTCCATGAAAACAAGAGAATAGGAGATAGTACAAAATTAATAGGAAATATAGTCATTCAAATTATGTCCTTTAAACTTTGTTTTTCTTCTAAAACAATATTGCATACAGTGGGCTCAAAATATTATAAAATCATGTTCTGATCCCCTGGATGAAAAAATTACAATATAAATTTCCCAGATAGGCATAGTTAAATGTATGTCACTCTTAATATGTGAGAAGCGTAAATGTGCAAAGTCTACTTTGTAGTTAACAAGCTTCTCCATTAATCAGAAGACAGTTATCAGAATCATTGCTTACAGCTACACAACTTGGTAGTGAAATGCACAAACAGGCCGTGCGTAACAGTGATATTTCAACCTCGACAAATCTACTCTACTTTATGTGGCTGTGGAGTAGTGTGTTGTCCTTTAACATTCATTGTTGCCTTTACATTTTCATCATTCCCACTCAGATTATTCCTGTCAAAGATCTACTGGACATAACAGTCAGCAGATATTACTGTCTCCTCTGTAGAGGACACTAAAACTGTATGAATTCTATTCAAATAAAACAATGATAACACTATTTGAAAATTGGCTAATAAATGATTCAGATTGAGTAAGAGTCAGTCTCAGAAGCCAGAGGCAGATGAATGTTTCCAGTGTGTTTCCTTGGAATGGCACAATGAATCAACGGAGAGCTCATAACCATCACCAAGGAGCCATCAAGATGAGCTCATGTTACTAACAGAGCTCATGTGGATCTGTTTAATAAAAAGATAACTCAATATCACATATTTTCACAGCGGCCATCACTTCCCCCGTCAGCTGAGAAAGCTAATATTGAAGCTCATGTCCAGTTATTACTCCATTGCAATCTACCCACTTGTGTCAGTGGCACGGCAAAGCCACCGATCCCAGCACTCGCATTCGCTTTGCCAAAAGCTACTGTTCGTTGGACAGTTCATCAGAAAAGAAAGATTGTATTTTTTGCCGAACGGATCACACATTCAGTGACACTGAATAATGTATGTGGTGTCATGGACATCTCTGTCTCTCCACCTCCTCTAACTGATAACTAATTGCTATGCTATTATGACTTGAGTTGCACCCTTTCACAGGTGTTGATAGAATGAACACTATATCAAGCACATCCAAAGATCCAAGGCTTATTGTTAGTGTTCAGACACCCACAGAGAAACATAATGACCCATTAAAAATAACAAGCAAAAACAGGAACCGTACCTTCTCTTGTAAAACAGATTTGATTCTTACTGGGTCCGGACAATAGTGAGCCTTTTTTACTTTAGTCAGTGAGAAGAGATAAAAAGACCTAGTGTATCATGAAGTAAATCTGAATGCATTTGTTTATGAAGACAACAGGGTACTCACCTACAAGAGGTTATGGATAAAGAACAAGTCCAGGTCCAGAGCCCACAGCAATGGAAGAGACATAAAGGGGGAAGATAGAGAACATAAAATAATAATATATATGTATACATAAAAAATGTGGACACATATTTTATCAGGTAGGTATGACTGAAAATACATTGTCATTTTCAAAAACAAACTAATATCAATTAGGTTTGACTGCCTCATCAACAGAAAACAATTAAAAAAACAAAAAGTAACTGTAATTACTTTTGGAATTCACTGTACAGTATGTATAGGGACTAAATAGGTATTTCCACCATGCCTATACAGTGCCTATACATACTCTACAGTGAATTCCAAAAGTAATTACAGTGACTTTTTGTTTTTTGTTTATTTATTTATTCCACCACTTTGGACATTGTGTTCAGTGGGTTCGGTGGGTGAAAGTGCAGAGTCAGCTTTTATTTGAGTGCATGTTCATCCATATCAAACCATTTAGACGTTATAGCACATTTTGTACATAGCTGGGTGTTGGACAGGGCTGCCTTGCTTGAAATGTATCTATCAACTCTTCTATCAAAACGGGTGTCTGCAGCTCAATATGCTTGCAAACTGTACCATAGTTGTTGGCTGGAAGTACTTGAGAACTTGTACTCATACCTGCATTTAAGGGAACAGTTACCAGAGTGTGTTTGATCCTGGTCTATTATAAATTTTAGATGCTCCACGCTCCACGATCATAGTGATTTGTTTGCTTAAATGGTTTTGTATGTTCATTCATTTAGAAATTATTATTTAGAGAAGATGTGACAGAGGAAAGAAATTTTGTCCATTTAAAATTATGAGCTTTTTCTTGTCTCAAAGTCAAAGTAAAATGTACCGAATGACAGATTATTTTGATCAGTGAAATTCTTGTGACATTACATCAACACAGAAAGCATTAAGAAAGATATAAAGCAAACATATAGTAAAAATATCAATGAAAACTGGTAGCAATTCCAAAAAGTGTAGAAATATGTTCGCATTATGTTCATTTAAGATGAAACTTTGATTTGGGCATCTTAACTAAAAAGCATATGTGGAACGCCTTAATAAATAATGATATGTTGACGCCAATAATAATTTTAAAAAATGCTTTATTACACATGCTAAACAAAAGTTAGCATGGTCTTTGAATTCAAATTATTCAAACACCTGCGATGAGAATAACATTGACAATGTGTTGGTTTACTGAATCTCAGTAGTGCACGTAGTAGTAGTTGTAATGCATTCTGAATTAGTTAAGAATTAACTAATTTGTGCGAAGACATGCAAACCAATGAATGTCAGGACAAAGAAAACCAACTAAATGTCCCCGGTATTAAGTCTGACACTAACAGAACAAAAAAACATGGCTTGAATTTCAAAGTCTTACATAACCTGCTAATGGATTTTTGTTCAACATTTCATCACCACAAACACATTGAAAAACAGTAGAGCAATATCCACCAGACACAGGGCCGTGCTATTAGTCAGGGAGCAGCGGCCTATGTGGGTCTGAAAAATATCTATACCTGCTAACAGTGATTCTTAGTGACTGACTTTGAGCTGAACATTTTTAACCAAGAGACAGGAAGTTGTTTTGCACATCCTTGAAACAGTATTCAAACTCCTGGGGATACTTAAAGTTGAGAGGGTAAAGTAGGCCGAAGAGCACTCCAAAAGAGTTTGGGAAGTCTGGAAGGCCCTCAAAGACAATTTCTTCCTCCAGCACAACTGCCACATCCACCACTGATCCTGGGTTGGCAGAACCCTCCAGGACACCGACTCCACCTCTCCACAGAATCAGAACTCCGATTTAAAGCACGACAGAGAAATGTACATTGAATCTCTCAAGTAACATGTCAGTGAGTGCCGGAGCATTTCCCTGTTGTAAAAAAGGTTGATTCACCTGACAGATCTTCACAATCGGGGTGTAATTCCGAAGATAAAGGGGAAGTCCTCGGAGTGCCACAGACCTCTTGGGTCCCCTTGCATCTTACACAATTCAGTACACAATCATGACTTCCAAGGTCAATGAGGGTTTGAGCCTGAATTGGAAACCTATCTTCCAGGTGATTTAATTACTTCGATCCTCCGCTCGTCCATCACACTGAATGCAATGTTGCATACTTTACACCAGAACAAGTCTATCAAATCTGGCACCTGCCTGCTCTGGCATCTACTTAACCGTCTACCAAGGAAAGCTGTACCCAGCAGGGCATTGTCAAAGAAATACAATTAAAAGGCTACTAGTGCTTGTTCCCCAGCTAACCCCCAGCTAGCCCCCAGCTAACCCCCAGCTAGCCTCCAGCTAACCCCCAGCTAGCCCCCAGCTAACCCCCAGCTAGCCTCCAGCTAACCCCCAGCTAGCCCCCAGCTAACCCCCAGCTAGCCCTATCTACAATTGGTCAGATCTGTAGCCAGAGTCAGTTGATGTTGGCATCCAAATAAAGTTTGCATTCACAACGTGATGCAGCTTCCATTATCTCACCCCGCTGATTTCACAAAAATGCAGGGTCGTGCTTTTACTGCCCGTCTCCATCTGCCTTTCTGCATCAAAGAGTGTGTTCCAGTAAGAGAATAAAACTGCCTCCCCCAAAATATATTGCTTCCATTTGAATCTGGTAGACAAGAGGTTCATGTTCACCCCGCTCCCATTTCCAGCCCCACCTCATTGTGTCTCTAGCCCCACCTCATTCCTCTCTTCCACCTCCTCAGACAGGATAATAATGTCTATAGGGCTGGTTCCACAGGAACAGATTCAGCAGAGACATGGACTAAAACATCAAGCTCAATGGAGGAACAAAATTGTAAACCCTTATTTTATAAGTTGAGAACACATTGTCATTTATAGCAATGACCTGTGGAGCCATTACAATGAACCACCATGCTCAGAGACAGAGCAACAGAATGGTCACCATTTTCAGCTCTGAAATTTGATCAAGCAGCCTTTTGATTACTGATCAAACGCACTAACCTCTAGGCTACCTGTAATGGGCATATATAATTTGGATCTTTCGACTGCTTATGTCTCATATTAATATATTTATTTTCATACACACTCAGTTTCCAGCCCCACACCCATTCCTCTTCCTCCTCTCTCCCTCCAACCCTCTTTCAGAGAAAGGACATTGGCGTGTAGATATGGGTCAAGTGTATTGATGGAAAAGTCAATATATATTGAATTAAAAGCATGAAAGATGAGTATTAAGCAGCAATGGGTAAACTGGTGAGACAGACATACATGTCCAGTTGGCAACAAACAGACAAAGATATCCACCTATTGGCAGAGGCATATAAAATCACAGACAACACACAGACACAGACAGAAATATCCTCTGGCAGGCCGTCAGACATATCCACTGGAAGACAGACACATACATTTTTACAGCCAGACAGGCAGGCACAGAAAGACAGGCAGGCACAGACAGACAGGCACAGACAGACAGGAAGGCACAGACAATCAGGAAGACACAGTTTTAGTAGTGTGCACATCCAAATTAATTTCAGCAAGGTTGTCATTTAATCAAACTGCAAGACAATCGTGTACAATTCAAACTCATATGGGTCAGTGTACTTTAAAAAGGCCACGACCTGATGCTACCCTGTTCAAATCATTTTCAAATATTAGGAATCCCTTTTTAACACTTTTATTGTCACAATACTATTATTTCCACAGTATCTACAGTATCGTGATGTCACATTCGTGACTACGGACATGCCAGATTTACAGCAATTCCTCGGAAGATTCGGGACAGAGTTAAAGATTGACGGCTACTTGCACGATTGATTGACATGGATGCAAATGCCAAGGTGTTTATCTTCTTATCAGTGCCCGGGAGCAGTCAACAGTACCCACACGCTCGGAAGAGACCAATTCTCAGGCCAACAACTGGGAAGGAGCTGGTGGGTGCCCGACCTGCCACGAGGAGGTGCTAGAGCACTGTAAGAAAAGGCAGCTCAGTCCAACATCCAAATCCTCCACCCGGAATTGTGCTGAGACAGTTTACACCAACCTCCTCAAGACCAGGGGTTGAACTGGCCACAGTGATGCAACTCCCACTACGAGACTGTGACTTTGAACAATGCTCCGAGCAGGAACCTGACTCCTAGCATGTCTGAGGCTCTGTGTTCAGACTGACTCATTCATTAATGAAGTCCACTCCTTGGGCCTGTATCTAACACTTCACCAGACCAAACACAACAGCGAAAGTCTCTCAGGTCCCCTGAAGCACCACCGCAATGCGTTATATTTCACACTGAAGTTTGCTGCAGACGCAGACTGTTGTTGGCTACTTGTCTGCATGCATGTTCATAACTAGCTGGGGAAACCCGTGAAGGATCTCATGGCCATGTTAATATTATTTAAAAAAGCATGCACTGCACTCTTTCATACAGACTGAATATTGTACAAATTCCGCCTATAAAATGCTTCACTGCGGTAAAATAATAATAGGCCTCTAGAGCCGATAGTTCTTAACTATTAGAAACATGGAAATCAGTTACAAACCTTTCAGCAACGCGGCATGCAATGATTAACAACAATGTGTTGGTCAAGTTGACACTGAAAACAATGAAAGCTCTGGCTAGTCTATGGACATCCTCGCCTGTAGAAATGCATGAATCACTTGATCGACAGGTGTAACCTACTGCAGAGAAATAAACCGCCCGCAGATACGAGATGTAGATGAGCTATATAATGAATTTGTTCATCGATGTCCTTGGTGTGGATTTGGCAAAGGGAAAAAATAACATTAAAAGAGTCATATTAACTTTGATTTGTCATTACCTTGGTTCCTGAATCGTTCACATTTCATTCATAATTGGTGGTGAGACATTCACTATTTATTTTGTAAATATTCTATATTCCCATTAGGCCATGCCTAGGCATCATCTAGCCATCCTGAGAGCCGAGCAGAAATCAAAATACAATACCTAATTGTATTCATGCAATACACAGACGGATGTTTATTGGCCCGGGGATTTCAGTTTTTTCCCTCAGCAGTAGTGCCATTTATTGTTACCGGCTTCATGTATGGTCATCTGACTTGCACTGGCTTTTGCTAAAAACAATTTATTTTATAAATAAGAATGCACTCTCAACAAAGCTGCGTGGTCACTCAGCATAAGACCGCCTGCTAAATACATGAAATGTAAATTAATACAACTACTAGTGGTTAGAGCATTGGACCATCCACCAAAAGGTCGCTGGTTCGGAGTTGGCAACGCGAAAATGTGTTGTTGAGCCTCTGGATAAAAGCTGTAAATTGTTTTGGATAAAAGCTTGTGCTATATAATGAAAATGCAGTACCATTGCTGAGCTACAGCCACAATTTCCTCTGCTTTTACTATGGACAAAGCAGCGGGTGAGGCGGCCGGCTGTTGTTGCCTCAGCACCCCCTGACGAGAATCTTATAGTTACTTTTTGCTTTGAATTGTCCGCTAGTCGCACTACCAATGTCCTTTGCGTGTCGTGCCAAAGCAACTGGTGCGCTGCGTCGCTGAAACAAGCGCCGTGTTATTCAGATCTGTTCAGAATCCCAACTCCTTTCCAAACCCCCACCCCCCGCTCAGCCGTCAGCACTCTCTGATCAAAACATCTCCCCGCGGCTATGACTATAAATAACGTGGTATGTTTGGTAAGTCGACCTTTAATGAAAAGCAGCAAACCGACAACATTGTTTCAAATTATTTAAATAAAAGACATAAAAAAAGACGGGAAATAGGCCTACAAAGAAACGAAATAATGTTGAACATGCTGAGGTATATCAGCAATGTAATAGCTTTCACAAGGATCCAAATTAACAGAATAAACAGTCACACATACACACAGACCTCTAGATTTGCTTTCTTGCATGTTGTCAATGAGTTCAGTTCTCTAGGGGTTGATGATAACTTACAATAATTGAGCTAAGTTACCAGGTTAATAACCTTTTACAAACTTCGGCATGTTCACAAAAAACTATGTATTCCTATTTCAAGGTCTTGACAATGTTCCATACAATGTTTTATTTTAGGGCATTTCTCAGAGTGTGGCTACCAAAGCCTAGTTAATCAGCTTTTGGAACAAATGTGTTTTATTGATCTCTCAGGAGCTTTAAACAACACATATCAATATGGCAAATAAACCATACAAATATGCTGCAAGTGGTTTTAGAGAGTCCATGGTGTGGAACTGGATCAGAAAAATTTGCTAAATATTTTAATAGGCTACACTATTTTTATTTTAGCATTGTCTAACAGTTTATCTCAATCACTTTGGCTCCATTCTCGAACGAGAATATATATTCTTAAACAACGATTTCAAATCTCTAAACAATTAGTTGTTGTGGACACAAGATTTGAAGTTCTTATTAATTTAAGCAAATTGTATGCGTTTTGGAACATCTGTGCGAAAGAGTAAGTACAATTGTCTACAATAGGCACAATACGTACATACACATGATTGATGACCAAAACCGACAAGATGATTCTCAGTGAAATGTTCTTATTCTTCACAAATTCAAAAAACATTCTGTCAAAATGATCAATTTAATTATCAAAATCTGTCAGACATACATGAATATACCATAAATGTATATGGATTGCGGCAAAGGACACCTACATGGATTGTTTGTGATGTCTGCTAAATCTTCAAATTGACATATTAACGAACTAGGAATTGCAAGATTTTCCCCTCGCTGTATAAAAAGGAAAAACATCAGATGTGATTTTGACGAAAATCTCTGGCTACGAAAATACATTTACTGTATACATATAAATGTGCATATCCCTTTTCTGTGTACTTCAGTATTGTACAGTATTGACTTTTCACAGTACACGTTCACCTACTGCTGAAATTGGTATCTAAAAGATTATAAACTATAGCATTCAGCTAGATGAAACTGACATTTATGTGTAGTCCAGTAATCAGTCAGAGTCAACAAAAAAGTAGAACAAAACAGAAATTTGTATAACATACATTTTCAGGGTGGAATGCTATGGTAAAAATATCAGAACATTTTGACCAGCACGGCTCACACAATGAGATTTCTTTCTGGTCGCATTGGCCAATCTACTGACACATTAACTAGGTTTTGAAGCATGAATTAAATGTTGTGAGTTACACATGCAATAGAGTTGCTATGTCGCATAAAACAGTTGTGACGATCGAACTCGCTGTTTAGAGGATGTTTAGACAGTTTCGAAACATTTGGCAAAGCCGTACCGTGTGCGCCACGTGGCACAGCGGCTCCCCCTCCTCTCCGGCGCTCCACTTTACCGGTGTATTAACCGCCGGCAGGAGAGTCATGGCAGCAGCGCATCCCGACCACACACCTGTTTCCAATCACCGCTTGGTCATGTTTGTATTCTGTTGTTCCCCCACTGCACCACACGGATTGTACGTCTGATTTTACCATGTTGGTGCGTTTGTACAAACCTCAAATACAAAAAAAGACCACTGAATTGCCAACATCCATTTGGTTTCTTTTCCCTTCTTGTCTCAGTTTTACGCAATTATTGCATTTGCACCATCACAAACGGGTTTGAGAAAACCGCAAAAATCCTGCAGTTAAATTAACTAGCAGCTAGATTTCTTGAGCTGACATTATTTACAGTTTTTCTCATTTGCTAAGACACGCATAATGATCCACTTGAACTTCATTATCACCTTAGCACAGCAGAAGTCCTATTTTGCAAATGTTTTAACACTTTTTCTTTTGTTTCACAAACTTTACACCCTTTAAACTTTAAACCCTTTATCAAAACATTAACCACAGATCTCACTGAAAGACCCCAAAGTCGATTGGATTAACTGTGTTGAACAAAAAGAAAACATCTATTTTCAGCTGATAGATAGTCCTTGCATGATCATGAATCTCTAATGCACCTGTGTGAAACTACTTTGTACATCTCCTCAATCAGCAATCAGTCCTCATCCATCTAGAAAAGACACCACCTCTGTGTTGCAATTTGCAAGCATGGATCAAAGAGGCCAAAGGCACACAAGGAGATTAAGAGGCCATTGCAGAGAGGCCTGGGGTAGAGGAGTTTCAGTGTGTTGTGGAGGAGCTGTCGCAAGGGGAGAAAATAGAGCTCAAGTTTCAAATGAAATTTGGGCAACAATCATTGACCATGTCATCAATCATGGATTGTCCTTTAGAGAGACTGGACAAAGGGTCCAGGCCATTCTGAGTCGGAGCACTGTGGCATCAAATGTCAGGCTTTTTTGGAATGTGAATAGGTAAGTCACAATGTAACTGTACAACACTCTGTATTTCAGCTTTACTGTATTGCCCTGTTGGCAGAACACACTGTGGCTACAGTAATGCCTTTGTTTCATCAATACTATGTATGTGACTGTCATAATATCATAATGTTATAGAATCCACAGACTGCCACACACTGGTGACAGAGAAAAAAGACCTTTAGCATTGAACAGTAGGCTGCCACTGTAGACATGGTTGTGGCAAACAATGTGATCAGACTGCGTGAAATCCAGGCAACAGTAATTGCAGATCAGGGAGCATTTAGAAATATCAACAGTGTGAGTTTGGCAACTATTGATCGACACCTTAAACAAACCCATGTCGGAATGAAGCAGCTGTACAGATTTCCATTCCAAAGAAACTCCGACTTGGTGAAGGAGGCAAGACACCAGTATGTACATGTAAGGAATTGTTATTCGAATGCCTTGTCATGCCATACAATTACATTAAACTAAAATAATTTGCATTATGAATTTGCTCATTTTCTTTGAGAATAATTGAGTTGAAGCTGAACAGGCACATCACAAACAGCTTCAACCTCTGTAAAATGAGGAGACAGGGGAGGGACATCCTTCGGCAGAGGGCCACAGTTACAGTGCCAGGTCAGCGGGGCGCCAATATCACCATGTGTGCTTGCCGTCTCCAATGATGGTGTCCCTTGCCACATACTGTACCAACTATCGGCACATACAGTACAGAACACCTCGTCATATCTCTTGATGCACTGAATGCATGACTGGTTCCACCTGAAGTGAGAGGGTTGTTAAGCCTGTCATAACTCTGTATGTCATTAATTTGGGACTATGATGCCCTCCACCACTTTCGCCTTGTGAATGAATGGTTTGCAGCACAGCCCCGGATGATGTTACAATTCCTCCCTGCTTGCTCCCTTTTTCAGAACCCAATTGAGGGGTTCTTCTCTGCTTGGAGGTGGAAGGTGTATGATCACTGATGGTATATGCCTCCTGGAGGCAATGAATGGTGGTTGCCTGTCATTAGGTGCAGAGGACTGCCAGGCATGGATACACCATGCAAGGAGGTTTTCCAATGGTGCATTGCAAGGGAAAACATCAAATGCAATGTTGACAAGAACCTGTGGCATAATCGTCAGGAACGAATGGACTAAATGTCATGTTCTGAGAATCATTTTTATTGTTTTTTAAATATTTCCACCCATAAGTTTCCTTTGGTTTCTTTTTGAAAAATATGGAAAAAAGAGTGACTTGGACAAATCTGATGCAGTACAATAGAGTTTTTAGTTTCAAAGTATTTCTGACTGTGAGTTAAATTCTTTATTCATTCTTTGGTGAAGACTGAGTGCAGTACTGCTGTAAAGCTGTACCATAATGAACATCTTAATTTGTCTAGGGGCTTACTGTATGTCTTTACATGACCTGCACACAAGAATAAAATGAAGAAATAACTTTCTTAGCAAATCCAATTTTGATATTATTTCATTGCAGGTGAAGAGAGTAGCAGGGTTTGTTGAGTCTAGTAAAATCATCTTTGGAGACAATACAATTCATGCAGTGATATGCTTGCTTGCATTATGGCACGTACTATAACGATGTAATGTATCAACAAATGGCACTAGCATATCTCACAAATTACTCACAAATTACTGTAAGGTTGAAATGGTTCATATTGATAGCTGTATTTTGTTGTCCATTGTATGATTGACTGAATGTTACTTTGACCACAAGTTGTGGGGTTTGAGGGAAATATTCGCTTTTGTGAGTGTGAGAGCATTATGTAAACAAAATTAGTCATTTTAGCCAGTCAAGTTCAGTTTCAGCCTGTGTGTCAACCGTTTTGAAGATGTGACATCAGACTAGACAGATGTGTTCAAGCAATCGAGAAAAACTCTAATACATAAACCCACAAAGCCTTCCTCAATTGATAACTAACACAGGAGAAGTGATAATAATGGAAAATAAAATTAGAGAAATAAGTAGAAGATACTCTGAAGATTAACTTGTGCAAGTACGGTTGTTTCTCAAACGACCACATGAAACGTTTCAAGCTTCTGAGACTTTTGGAAACCTATCACAGCCACTTGGAAGGTAAACCAATCGAATATTTCCAGGACTATATTTGCATACTTTCAAAGGGCAGAAAATGTTAATGAAAAATTAATCAGAGATGAGTGAGAAAGCACTCAAATCTTCTTACTAAGTCTCAAAGCACATTACTCAACCAAGGCACGAAGGATTGATGAAGTGGCATTGGATGTCAATGAACAGTTGAAAAAAATCTAACTAGCAGAAATACAAATGGATGAGTCAACCACATCAACAACAAGCACTGTTACCTGTGTTTTGTTGAGAACAAAACACTGCACCTGGAATTTCTTTTTTGCAAAGCGATCCCAGGGCACAAAACAGGGTGTAGAAATCTTCAGAGCAATATGACTTTTTCAGAGACAATGACATACAGCAGGACAAGCGCGTGTCCTTGTCTAGCAATGGTGCCAGAACAATGTCATGTGAATATTATGGATCAGTGAAGAAGAGTGAAGCAAGTTGAAGTAATGATGTGGCTGGGAGGGTGAGTGGTGTGCTTCTAAAATGATCATCTGACTGAAAAAGCCAAATCTGCAATCTACAACATATAATCTCTAAATCAACAGAATGACTGTTAGAAATCCTTGGGGTTTGTATGTACCAGACTCCGAGTAATTCATTGCATGTGGTATGAGTCTGAATGGCATTGGAGAGCTGTTACCGAGATGGTCATTCAGCTTTAGTTATACTGCCGTGGAGGAGTCAGAGAGTCAGATGGCTCCACCACTAATTAGAGCAGTGGAATTCAAGTGGCACAACTCCGTCTGTAGAGGAGAGGATCTGGCCTCAAGTCAGCTTCCTTAACCAGATGGCCAAAAAAAGATGAGCCCCACAGAGAGTATTTAAAACACCAGTGTAACACCATATATCACACTTCAACAGGAACTCTTGAGATGCATTTCCTTTCAAAAACTCACATGTGGAGAGAAGCTCAATAAGTCATGACAATATTTATGGTATCGGTCATACTCAGACAGCCAGTATAACCAGAAAAGGAACCAGGCAAGCCTAGTTCAGCTGGCTCGCAGTTAAAACCGAAATGTTGTTACCCTCGCTGGATTCAAACCCCCGTCTCCCACGTGAGAGGCTGTGTCTTTTACCACTACGTCACAGAGCGACAAGTGTAAAAGTGTTGGTACAGTATCTCGACATGAGATCATTTTGCCAAGATTGAATATTTTGTTAGACACCATTAAGCATCGTGTTAAACCGACTAACATTTCTTATGAAGTTTACTTCCACCACAAATAGCATCTATGAACCGTATGGCTTTTGCCAGTAATAATCCTTCTAGTATCTACTAACTTTCTACTTGGAATAGTCATAAGAATTGAGCAATTCCTAGCGAGAGTGAAGATGAACTTTACAGTGCCAAAGCTATTCAATTTCAGGCTAATGCACAGTTAATTTTTCTTTCATTCGTGAATGACAATTGATACAATAACTATAAATTTAACCAACATATTCGTCAAGTGATGAGAGAATCGTGGAAATCCCTACTCTTTTACTGCCCAAGAGGTTTGATCTTGACTATATAACCCCAAAAATCATGCACAGATGCATACTTTAAAAATCCACCTGAAATTTTCGCTATATAAGCTGTTTTATTTTTGGCTTACTACAGCACAGCTGTTGAAAATTGTAGCCAGTAAGATTTTTGTCTATCCATAACAAATCCAAATGCATAATTTGCTTTGACTGTGACGAGATTCAAACACGGGACATGTTGAAGTCAAGTATGTGTCTCTAACCACTACGCTATTTAACAAGGGGTAGTCAGTCAGTCGGTCAGTGACATTCGCACTTCTTGGCCGATGCCGCTTATGCAGTCCGGCAATAAATTGGATTTGAGAAACACCAAGAGATGCAAGAGATTCTCATCACATGCACTGAGTTTAAATCAAATTCTAATCTATATTTGATGAGTACATTGGGGAAAAAAATGACAGGCATTGTTTCACTGTTGGGCATCTGTGGCTGTCTCTACTCTGCAGGTGTAATTTCCAGACAGCATCAGTAAGTTTACAGCACTTTGATGCTATCCCAGGTAACCAGGATAGAATCAGAATTGAGAATGTTGGATTGTGTATTGCCCTGCAAAAGAGAGGTCTAGCATTTTCCTTGACAGAAGGGAGGTAGCATCCCAAGGCAGAATTTGATACCATACCTCAGAAATCTCAATGAGCAACTCTGGGTTGGGGAAATTGAAACAATGGCTTGAGATGGGGGGGGTAAAGTAATTTGTCAATTTTGAACTGAAGTCTATATTTCACGGTACCAACTGACCAAAATAAAAAACAAAAGGAGCAGAATATAAAAGTTAAACACATATGGTACTTTATTAATCTGTAATGGCTTTTTCAGCTAAACACATTTTGTGGTGTTGTTTTTTTTTTTCAATTGTAATATGTTCCTGTTATAAAGTTAACATTTTAACTGGTTTAGCAACAGGGTGGTCTGGTCTAGCACAGTTCAGCTACAGTGTAAGATAACTGGATTCCAGCCGCAGATAAGTCACAATCACATATGAGTACTGGATTCCAGCTGTAAAGAGAACTGGATTCCAGCTGCAGATAAATTACAATCACAATGATTAATTGTCCATTACCTTTATTCTATTATTTATTTTGCGGACCAAAGTAACTAGCTGACAACACAACAAAACAGTCAAGGGTCTGCTTCATAACAACCACACCAACACTAGTCCAGACGGACCATCTCAATAAACAGTGTCTAGCACAAGCAGCACCTTTCCACCAAGTAAAAGATACATGTGGGTGTAAAAACCAGAGGTTGCTCTAAGAGGTTGGCCAGTAACTTAAGAAAGGATAAGATGCAAAATACTGTCACTCCATTCCTGAGAGTCAATACACCCAGGAACATGTTCTGTCAGAACCCCTCAGAACATGGTCGACAGTTCCAAAAATTAAGATGTTTATTTATTATTTTACATACAAGATCATACACATATTGACTAATGATCTTCCATGAGGTTTTCTGTAACTTCCCCAATACCTTTCTAGTGCATGAAACTACACAGTTCTTGAAAAAAATGTTTTGTATCAAAATGGGAACATTGGCCATGGACCTGATTGGGTATTCTGTTTCTCGTGCAGCAGTCTTACACCTGCCTGCTAGTTACTACAGTAGACAAGATTCTTGGGGAAGTAGAAGCAGGTCAGACTACTGCATGGAGTGTACACATGAGTGTTTCAGGCCAGTTTTAGGTGGACCGATGGGGGAGGGATGGAGCAGGTTACCTGACCTCAGTTGATGTTGTGCAACAAGGCAGTGTTGAAAACACAGGACCTCATTGACATGGATGGGAAATTGAATGGAAGACCCCTTAGCAGGGGGAGGACCTTAATCTGACAAGTTCTTGTCTTACCTCCACAGTGTTCTCACACTGTCTAATACGTATTTAGCAGACCACACGATCCCTGCATTAAACAAAACCTGCCTGTCCTCTCCTCATCCTCACGATACTCCGTTCTCTGTCTCCGAGAGATTTCATCCTTAATTCAATATACAGCGCCCTCCGCCTAATGTAGTCATGGAGACATTACTAAATGAGAGAGCTGACCTTCGAGTCGTGTGTTTAGGGAGATTGGAATCAAAGCGTCCAGCATGCTACAGCTTATTACTTACATCACACTGACAATGCAGTGTGTCAGGTCAATTTTGGTGGGATCTCGTTTAGAAGTATTGCTATCAAAAAATACACCGTACATTTCCAATAGATTCACATTGCAATGCCAAAAGTAGAGAGATGTTCATGTATGATTTGGCCATATTAGTTAAAGGTGGAATGATTGGTTTCTCCTCCTAGGCCCAGCATTGTTATGCACTTGTTTTGATTATTTTGGGCTTGGGCAAGCAGCAATGTAGATATTGCTCTTATTTCCTGGTTACAAAGAAGGCAATCATTTAACATCCTAATAGCTTGGAAATATCTTTGATAAAAAAAAAAAAGTTTTTTAATGTAATGTACTTGTAATTCCACATGGGGGAACAAGCCCATGTAGTGCCTATAATTTAAACTGGCATTTCACCATGTCACAACTACTTAATATACTGATTACTAATACTAGCAATGATTCATTTGTGTCATAAAACCACAAGATCTCCTCAACGAACGAATTTGAATTCCGTGAATAATAACTTTAGTAATTACAAGCCAACGCAGAACAATACTCTGTTATCGTTTTTTTTGCTTTGGTGCCACTCCCAGAAATGCACCTGAATCCGTTTTTTTGCAATAAAGGCAATGTAAACATGTGTAAAAAGAGTCTGCATTATCCAGTTGAATACTGCTCACAGTTCTTAAAAGTGAATTCCACCGGCCCGGTTTTCAATGAGCAAAGCTCAAATGATTTGCCATTATAAAAACAGTAAGAATAACAGTCTATAAAGTAGATTACTAGCTATACATTATAACAGTTAGCTTAACCTAGCCAAAATAAGCAGTAAATTCCAACTGTCTGTTTAGCAAGATGCAAGGCAGAAATCTATAGAATTGATTATTTGTCACTTTGGTCCCATTAAACTGTTGTGGTTCACGTACGTAAGTGTCAAATGACGGACAAATTGTTCCTTAATAAAATATCGGTCCAACAATACATTGCTGCATTCATGCCCTGAAGGAGATTATGCGTAGCAAGCAATATATACAGTTATAACACTATAAGCAATTTCCAGTATCATAAAAATTAAGTAGAAATGTAGAGAACATATTGGTTACTGAAACGCAATCTTATTACATTAAATGAGAAAGAACACGCTTAAGTTCCCCAGTAACCAGAGGCAGCAAAGCCTCACACCATCACAGAATGTCCCTGGAAAAGAACTGGAATGATATAAAGCAGCTATCTGTGATTTTGCCGTTCAAATATTCACAGAACACTCGTTCCATCAGGAGCTGAGGGTTAAACCTCCACACTCTCTCATTAGGCCTAAAGTTGCACAGAGGATGGGAGCTGTGATCCAAGATTACAGGGTCATATGTTTAAGGGGTGCCCTGCTCAACTGCTGATTACAGCTGTGTAGTTAAATGTTGTGTTAAACTGTGCATTCTGCATAATTCAGTCTTGATTACTGCATGCACAAATTCAAATTTATTCAATCAAAAAGTACTCTGAACTTCAAAAAGTACTTTCTATTATAAAAAGGGAATAATTTGGCATGAAGGAAATATTGCAGGTGTTAGCATTACGGACATAAGAATAAAATATGTGGTGTTAGAGACTGTCCACACATTAAAAATACATGTTTTTATTCAGGTTATCAGGAATTCACTAGAGTTAGAGCTATAACCCAGCAAGTAGAGAATAAAGACTGTTCAAACAAATGGTTAAGGACTCATTCATAAAAAAGTGGTAAATACAACATCTATTGTCCATAGAAATGACCCCAAGCCCATTTTCCCATCACATTTTCAAATCTGAAGACTAGATTTCAACATTGTAGCCAATTAATAATTTCCATCCAGATTTTCAAATGTCCTTGGAGTTATTGTCTTGCTGGAAGATCCACTTGTGGACAAATGTTGTCCTTCCGGGTAAACTCGCTAACCCCACAGGTTTATATAGGTGAGAATAACATCACTTAAGACTTACTGCATATCACATCACTCGAGAGCCCCTAAAACTACTCAGGCTATAGTGGGGATCATCACCATTTCCAGCAAGTCCCTGAGGTAAACTTAACTGAACACACCAGATAGGACTGATGTACAACGGGATCTCAAAATGTTGACGTAACTCAGATGATCGCTAGCCCAGAATATCTGGATTGGTTTCTTAATGGGTCCAAATTGGGAGCCATCAGGACCTGTCTCTATCCAAGCCTCTCTCCTGAAACCCATCTCCTCCTAATGAGTTAATGGACTGGATTTATTAGGCAATTACAACACCAAATTAACTTAGGATTCAGGCACACAGAGTTGTTGTATGATTCACACTGAAACAATATCAATATCACTAGGTCCCTGCTGCCAGACCTGTAAAAATGCAACAGTCAGTCACTGTATAATGTTACATTGAACGGGTATATGGTTACTACAGTGGTGGACTACACTGCACTCCAAAAGTATTAAAGTGTTATGGTATTATATTAATATTATTAATTATTGAGTCAAACCTTTGATTTAAATTACACTGGAATGTGGTACATTGGTTTTACCACCCAAGCCTAGCACCTGAAGGTTCATTATAGCTAGTAGCGCAAACCATTAATCAACTTTTAGTACTATCCAGCCACACATGCTAATGAAAAAGTTCCAATCTTTAAGTTGGATCTGAGCATTGTGGCCTGGATAATTCCTTACTGATGTGCCCCAGGTGAGAGTAAATGGTGCTATGTCAAAACAGCTGGGTTCTTCCACCAGATCCCCACAATGTTGCGTGCTCTCTCTTCTACACATACCGCACGCTGTCGCAGTGATAATACAAATAGACACATCATTACGTATGCTGATGACTCTGCCAACGCTGAACAACTGAGTCTGATCATAGGCCTTTAATGGCCCACTTTCTGATCATGGTGTGGCCCCCCCCAAAAATCCAGGAGGGTAAAATGTCTTTAACACTAGACATGGCCATTGACGTTAGAAGGCCGTCACAGAACCCCTAATGGCCAATGGACTGGCGAACACAGACATCACATGTAAAAAGGTACAGCTGTGACCGTTGTATATGTCAACAAAACCACAATGACACTGTTTTACAGGACTGTTTGAGGGCTCTCTTAATGTTAGACTGGGTGGTAAAGGTGGCTAGGGCGTCCTGATCACACCCTCCTTACCCATTTCGAGATCCTCCCTTCAGGGTGTAATTTCAAACGTCCCACATTAAAGAGTATCAGTTACAGGAATTCTGTTATCCCACAGGCTATATACCCTGTGTAAATCTGCCAATGAAAAAATGCTAATTTGAATGCACATTTGCACGGTGACTGTAATGACTTCATCAATGTCTGGTTTATGTCTGGTATCTGTTGTATGGTAATGCTGGTTTTGATGTTGTTGTTTGTTTTTACTGTTGAACCCAGTGGATACTTGTGTAACTCCAGTTCTTATAATAATAATTCATGTGATTAATAAGGCTTGTCAGGGACACAAAGTCACTTTACAAAGTCATCCAGCACAAAACAAATGTCAAAACTAAGTCAGCAAAACACAAATGAAAGGAAATATGAAACAGAAACGGTGGAAAGAGCCTATGTGGATCAGCTGAACTGAAACAGAGACACCACGTGGGTTACGGGGGAAGAACAAAGTCGGAAAGATGGTGGAGGCCTTCATGACATACAAGAAAGACCTTAAGCTAATAGGTGTGTGATGAGCGGAGGAGGAAGTGAGTGCATGCGGGAGGGAGAGACAGCTATGTTGTCAATGGTTAGTGTGACGTTGCCACTTTCACTCCGGGTGGATTTAGTGCAGCCGAGAAGGAGTTCCATTTAATTTCTGCTAAGCTTAAAGAAGGCATTTAGAGGCATCCATGTTTGTATTGCAGAGAGGCAGTATTGCCTCATCAAAGTGGGCCAGGGGAGGGTTGGTGAGGCATTTGGTGCTGAGGTGGACCTGAGTGCCATCAGCATAGCTGCACTTCAAGGTTGAAGTGACCAAGGTTCTGACCGGGTGAAGGATGTAGATGCAAAACAGAGCCCTGGGGGACACCCTGTGTAACTGTGTGTAATTGTGAAGTGTGGCTTTTGAGGGAAATGTTGTGAATATGGTTTGTGAGGTGTGAATGTAGCCAGGAGTGAGCGGTGACCTCAACTCGACCAGACTAGCATCAGTAGTGATCAGGTCCTTGACCACTTTGAGTAGTGCAGTTTCTGTACTGTGGAAACAGTGGAAACCAGACTGGAGTTGCTCAAACAGGCTATTGGTTAGCAGATCGGTTTCCAGTCCTTTCCAGGCTCTGGGCAAGGTTGGATTTGGGGTGGAATTTACTAAAGTGGGCGATGTCAAACCCAGGCTTTTTTTTAAATGGGTGACTTCTGCAGTTCTGTAGATGCAGGAGACATTGAAAAGAAAGGCAGCCGTTAATAAAAACAATGAAAAGGGATCTAGGGAATGGGTAGTGTTCTGGATGACATTATTAGTTTTGAGATAGAGGTGGGGTCAGTGGGGGCAAATATGAAGCACTGGATGTCAGGGGAGAACAGTGTGAAGTTGATAGGGGAGGGGCTGTTCATCTATGAAGAATACATCAGACCAGCAGGCATTCCCCAACAGACTTGTCGGTACACAGACCGGAGTTTGAGAAACACCCGTAATACAGCTGGAACTGTATTAAAGCTAGCTGTTTCTGTCTCTAGGGTCTATGTACAAAACGCCTCCTCTGACACACAAGCAGCTGTATATATTACCCTTATATATAGCAGCTGTAAATATTACCCTTATGCCAATACGTTCCATTCCTGTCCAGATTTACTTTTTTGCTGTATTGCAAATATTTACTTTATATAACATTTGCATTTTGATCATTTAGAGACTGTGCAATGAAGGTATATAACTACATATCACAGTCATTACAAGTAAAAACATTTGGATGCACACTAGCAGTGGTGGTCACTTTGTGTCCTAAGCAGTGTGTGCTATTGGTCGTGTGTGACAGGTCTTTAGATCCTATCTGACACTGTAGGCAGGAGACACATGGGCTTAAAAGTATATCATAAAGCACCAGCCGGTGGGAGGCCTTCGGAAAAAAAGACCCAGCATCACAGCCTGAGGCCTTGGGAAAATATTCACTACTGACTGGCTAAAGCCTGAAAAAAAACTAGGGAAAAAAGAAACTACGACACAGACCCTGGCCTCAATTCAATCACACTGACAGTTAACCCAAACTAACTAGGCGATAAATCAATCAGTCAATGACATTTATTTTATAAACTTTTACAACAGCAGTTGCCACAAAGTGCTTTAACAGGAACAGCCTGAAACCCCAAAGAGCAAACAACAAGAGTAAATGCACAGCAGCTAGCAACACCTCCCAAGTCCAAACAAGAAACCTAGAGAGGAACCAGACTCTGAGAGGTGGTCAGTCCTCATCTGGCTGTTCCAGGTGAAGGTTATAAAAGTATACAACATTTGGGGTTACATCAACGTTTTTGCATGATCAGAAGAATCTAGATCTAGACGTCAATTCAATAACATTTGAAAGTTAACTCGAGCAGACCATGAGATTGATCTAGGGCTTCAATTCAATCACATTTTAAGTTGTAATGTTAACAGCATATAAGTAAAAAAATAATGTATGTGAACTGCTGCTCGCATCTCTCACCCACATCCTCCTTTTTTTAGCCCTACAGGGTTTGCATTTCAAAATGGCAGTAGAAAGTGGTAATGCTTAATGTGAATGTAGATGGGGTTAAGCCACTTGTCTAAACAAGGTGTTTTAACTTCTAACCTGGCTCCATGTAGGGTTAAAGGTCATTTTTCAGATTGTAACGTTGCCTGGTGCCATTGCATCCGCTGGCATTGTCCACACTCCATAGAATAAAAAAACTGATCTAGCATGTGAGTGCATTGAAACATCTTATTGACACACATCCCTATAACCAAACTCCCATCCACAACCAGTCTCTTCTGGTCGGCTCACAGGAGCGTGGCTGATGGGCGCTGACTGCAGTTAGGTTTTTATTGAAGTCTCCAGGAGGCCTGTCACTTAATCCAACAGATGGGTTTAAAATTAGGATTCAGTTGGACTGTCTGTTTAATAACGCTCCTCAATGCTGTCATTCAAATGGCTTTTTAACAGCTGGAGCCATGCATTATTCATGATCTCCAAGGTCTCCCAACTCTACAACCGGGCGAACAGATCCAGGGTCAGTGTTGGGAGGCCCAGCTGGAGAGGCCTTGAATCCCAGTGGTTGAGCCGGAATCAGTGTAGCGCAGCCAACCATCCGATGAACCCCATCCCACTCACAATGACAGGACAGCCGTCACAAGGGCTTTGGTTGTCAGCTCATCAAACAGTGGCTGTCTTTTGAAAATGACATTAACCATATCATTAGAGTGCTCAAGAAAAGTGTGAGGATGGTGGGAGTGGAAGAAGAGAGGGCTTGACAGAGATGTAAGCCCTTAATGAGACAGTGTTCTCTGGCTCCCAGGCTGCTATGAAACTGTCCAGTGACCCAGTTGCTCAGATTCATGTCTGATTCATGTCCCCAGACAGGTTTGAGGGATGTTCCATATTGGTGCTTGTTGATGTTATTGCGCCATGGGACTATGGTCGGTCTGTCCTGTCTTAAGTCCCACTTGTAAACGTTGCATTAGCTAATCTGACGAGGGACAAGAATCAGTGTGAAAAGTATCCTGAAATATCCTGGTGATTCCAAGGAGTTCTCTCTTAACCTTCCAGGTATCCTGTTTAACTTTAAGAGTAAGTGGGGCATTGAACCATGCCTCGGGACTCCCTGGCCCGAATGACTCATAGCTGTCTCTGTCGGTGCTGCCTGATGACTGCTGTTGCCACTGCCCACACCCCACCTGATTGCCATGACTGGGCAGCTCTAAAGCCTGATTGCATTGCAGAAAGTGTAGGATGGGAGTCGAAATGGGGGATATCTGTTTGTTCACCAGACTTTCAAATATTTTACATAGACAGGGCAGGATAGAATTCAGCCTATAGTAATTTGGGTTTAATTTGTCATTCCTACCTCCAAACGAGGGGATTACATACATTTTAAGTGGAAGGATAAAAACGTAAGAGATTGGGGCTTCAATAACAGCGGCAGACAATTTCAAGAGGGTCCAGATCATAGAGTTCAGCTGACATATAAGGGCCCACACTTTGGAGCTCCTTGCATACATCAATCACTTGAACTGAGTGGAAAGAGTTAGTTTCCCATGAAGAGTTCAGGGATGCAACAGCAGCACTACCAGTGGTAAGCATAGCAGATTTGAATGCATGGCCAGCCATAGCAAGGCGATTATTGAAACCCTCAATACTTCAGGCTCTGGCAGAAATAACGGTGTTATCAACCTTAACTGCCGTAGGCAGTTGGAAGGAGACGATTTATTTCCCATAGATTTTATAGTATCCCAGAATTATTCTGTGTTAGAGCTACAAGTCGTAAATCTTTGTTTTTAAAAGCTTGCCTGAGCTTTCCTAATTGACTGTGTACACTGTTTCCTAATTTCCCTAAAGAGTTGCCAGTCGTGGGGATTATTGAAGGCTATCGCAATTCACCAGAGCCAGTGTTTATGCTGGATAAACACAGTCAATTCAGCAGTAAACCAGGGGGTGAACTGATTCTTAAATATAATTTCACTGAACAGGGCACGTTTTTTATGCACAGTAAGGAAATCATTTTTTAAACAATTTCTTCAGCAGAGGCGACATTGTTAATTCAGTGCCAGTGTACAGAGGTTGTCATGTAGGAATGCCTGCTCATTAAGGTGTTCTCGAATACAGTTGATACAGTTGTGGACGGACACAGGCAGTGACACAGGGATTTCTAAGGCACAGCATTTGCAAAAAAATGCAGAGATGTACTTGGATGTCATGTTTTAGAGGATAACATCGATGAGAGTGCTGTTATTCATGGACTTGAGGTTGTATTTAGTGGTTTCCCGTATAATTTCAGAGGGAGATTTAGGGTATCCAGATGCAATTTCACAGGAGAATGGGTTACTTTTCTATTGGTCAGTGATCAGATGGTTATCTAAGGATCTCTGATTCAATGTGTTTTTGTCTTTTGTTGCAATCCTGCTTGGATGAGGTACCTACTGTCTCTCTTCTCTCCCCCCTCTGGAGTTGTAGGTTATAGCCTTTTAGTCTGTTAGTTATTTATCCCTCTCTTTCTCTAATCATGCCTAGAATATTAATGCCTTGGTTATGCCAGTACTGTCTTGAAACTGTTTTTTGTCTTCATAATGGAATCCTTCATCATGAAATCCCAACTTTTGACTGCTACTGTATAATCCATATGCTTTGAATAAAACCTAGATATAAACCTGAAGTCAAGAACTCCTACTTCTCCACAGAAACCCCATCAGCCAGGTAGAGCACAACTGAGTGATCCCGGTCAACAGCATCAATGTAACAGCATTTCTTCCTCCACTGTCTGACAGCCCCGGTTAAGGCAGGAGCCAATGGTCCACTGAACACCGACAACAGTCCCTCAAAAATTTAGTTCCCATCACCCTGCTTCATTATGAAGCAAAGAAAACAAAGTTCTCAGTGCAAGTGAAAGCACTGATTAAATCACTACCAGCACACACTGCTAACTGGTTGCACTTTTTAAGTGAATGTGAAGGCCAGTCAAGGAATGCAATGAAAACAGATTTTCTGTTATTGTCGACAGAACATTGCAGTAAGCATAAACAGAAGCAGGCAGGTTTGGGTTAAAAAAATGTACAGGCAGTTCTGATTATATTAAATCATTACTAAAATCTTAGTTACTTCCTGATGGACAACCATATAAAAAGCTCAGACCATGGAATGGCCACTATGGTTACATTAGCATTATTCTTGTTTTGGTTGCCAGCACACAGTATAAGTCATTGTAAGAGAGGTAAAGAGACAATAAACCGATGGACTAGTAATATAAAGGAAGTTACCAAGCTTTTTGACAGTTAAAAACTTGTACACATACTGTAGATCCTAAAAACTATATATTTGACATATTTACAGTAGAAATGGTGTGTATTTGTTGAGAAACTTATGGCCAGGCACCCGAGGTAAGTTTTTTAAATTTTGAATCCATCTGTCAATTTTCACATTTTGGGATATTTTTTAACCGTAACATCCAAACTTAAATAAAATGTACAAATCATTTTAAAATAATTGATATAAGTACTTGATGTATATAATTTTATCCCAACTCCGTCAATTAGACCAAGTTAAAATTCTGTTTTTGTTAGCACGTTCCATGTAAACATTCAACCATTATTTTTTTAACATAGTGTCTATGTTGAATCATATATATTTCAAAAGCTTGATTTCCAGAGCATATAGTTAGTTTGTCCATACACCTCTACATCCTTTGTAGATGTGGTGTTATGTGTTGAAAAGTGTATCATTCTTATTTCTGGACAGTACATTCTAATTGCATTACCATATCTCAATCGGCCATTTTCTCAAAATGTCTTGTTTTCCATGTGCCAATAATTTTTCAGTCTTCAATGGAGGTACATTCACAATATTCCACACACAGTTCTTAGGTCTCATAGCCAGACCAATACAAAGGCTTTTTATAATATAATTTGTCATTTAGATTTTAAGTGTCTAGTCTCATCTTCATCCGCTTATCCGGTATCTGGTCGCGAGGGCAGCAGCTCCAGCAGGGGACCCCAAACGTCCCTTTCCTGAGCCATATTTGCCAGCTCTGACTGGGGGATCTTGAGGCGTTCCCAGGCCAGTGTCGAAATATAATCTCTCCACCTATTCCTGGGCCTACCCCGAGGTCTCCTCCCAACTGGACGTGCATGGAACACCTCCCTAGGGAGACGTCCTGGGGGCATCCTTACCAGATGCCCGAACCACCTCAACTGGCTCCTTTTAATGCAAAGGAACTGTGGCTTTGCTCCAAGTTCCACACGGATGACTGAGCTTCTAACCCTATCTCTAAGGGAGACGCCAGCCACCCTTCTGAGAAAACTCATTTCAGCCACTTGTATCTAGTTCTTTCGGTCATGACTAAACGTATTCTCATGATATGCAAATTAGTAAATATTTAGGGATGTTTCGACTCATTTGCATATATTAATAGTTAAACAAATAAAACTTGTAATACAAATATTTATTGTTTTTTTGAATACTTGCAAGTTTCGATCTGAAAAGAGTAAATGAAAAAAAGAAACCTATTAGAGGGCGGTGCCTGGCCTTGATTGACTTTCCAACTCTGGTGAAATGATTAGCACAGGCAAGTCTGATTAGACTTGGCTATGGCACCGCATCAGAGTATGCCAATGTGCTTGTTGTTGTGCCTTTACAAAGCAGAAACGTGCTCTTCTCCAACTCCTAGCTGTCATGGGGCCCTCAGAGCAGCTCAGACTATAGTATATACTCAGCTTTATTTCAATCAGTTACTGCACACTGGCCAAAGACAAAAGTTGTAAATCTAGTTCTGATTAACATTTGGTTGAATTTGGAAGTGAGTTCCAAGTGAAATATGAAAAAAGAGCAGGCCATTAGATTTCCATTAACTTAGAGTTAGAAAAAGTTTGAAAAGTCAACATTTACAGTAATTCCAGTCATTCATTTTCCATGTTGATTCAACATTATCATCTTAAATGTTTTGGTAAAGATTACATGGAATCAACATTGACTGAATCATTTGTTGCCCGGTGGATGAATACTACCACAATATTGCGTGTACAAATATGCCCAGAAAGGACTAAGATGCCCTGATAAAGCAGAATAAACATGGTACGGTAGTTTTGAAAAGCGGCTTTGATCCTGAAAGCTTGCGGGCTTCTGATCCAGACCAGCCATAACAACCCTGACTTAACAATGTTCTAAAGTGGAAACGTAATACTATGATTCATTGTGTTTTTTTATAAAATATTTGTGTGTTAATGCTAGGTTGGATCTAGTCTGCCAGTATAAGTAATGTACAGTAATTCCCCGTTCATTACCTGCCAAGTGTATAAACCACATCATACATTTTATAGCTTTGTGTGTATACAAACCTGAGTATTAATCGAGGTAATATATAAAGGGGAGACTTGACATTGCATACATTGTATATAAATATTAAACATCGCTCATAGGGCGCTACCAACATTTATTTGTTGAAGATTTTTTTTAAATTTGATAACCCTGTAACGACAATTGTATCATATTTGCTACATGAGATTCTGAAACCTCTACATCGTCAAGCAATCATCTGTGGAAACATTTGCCGGTAGAAACGGTTTAGAAAATGTACATTTATGTATTAGCTACACCCATGTATTACCCGCCGTGGTTGGAAATGTTTTCAAAATCCATGTATAAGCTGCAGTTAATAAACGGGAAATTATGGTAAAGCCTACAGTCCATTTGAGGACAACTTCATCAGGGAAAGAACATTGGTGGCATCAAAGTAGATCTGTCAAGAAAAACATTTCAGACGTGTCCAATAAAAAGCAATGCTGGCTTTACCGTTGCATCGACCTGGTAATGGATAATAAATGGCTGTCAAGTGGATATGGATTTCTACCCTCCTGTCTTGATTGTGGATGTATTTCATCCACTTCAGTGGAGTCACATTACTTACGATGGTGAAATGCACTTCCTTTACACATCAGGAGCACTAGAGCATTTATAGAGTTTGTATTGGTTTGCTGCATGGAGAATCATTATGTCTTCAGAGCGATAGGTCACAACCTTGTTTACAAAAAGTTGAGGCACTGCAAAAAATGCAAAAAAACTGAATGGAGTTATGTGCGAATCATTTATCCCTATATATAATTGGGAGTAGTACAACAAAAAACAACAAATGAAAGAAAAGACAACAAATGAAATGCTGAAACTGACATATGCTACTGTTCATGAAAATACTTGGTAATTTTGAATTGGATTCAAACAACACGTTTCAAAAAAGTTGGGACAGGGGCATGTTCGCCACTGTGTTGCATCACCTCTTCTTTTAATAACACTCTGAAAGCATTTGGGAACTGAGGAGACCAATTTCTGTAATTTTGAACATGAAATGTATTCCCATTCTTGTTTGATATAGGATTTCAGCTGCTCAACACTTCAGAGTCCCCTTTGTCTTATTTTTTATGTCCTAATGCGTCAAATGTTTTCAGTGGGTGACAGGTCTGGACTGCAGGCAGGTCAATTTAGCACCCAGACTTGTTTAATACAGAGCCATGCTGTTGTAATATGTGCAAAATGTGGTTTGGCACTGTCTTGCTAAAACAAGCAAGGCTTTCCCTGACAAATACGGTGTCTGGATGTCAACATACTTTGCACCAAAACCTGCGTGTTTTGTTCAGCATTAATGGTGCCTTAACAGATGTCACCGTTGCCATGTGCACTAATGCATCCCCATTCCATCACGGATGCTGGCTTTTGAAATGAGTGCTGATAACAAGCCGGATGGTCCCTCTACTCATTAATCCAGAGGATGATTCCCAAAAATTATTCCAAATTTGAATTTGTCTGATCCCTGGACAGTTATCCACTTCACCCTTAATCGATCATAAATGAGTTTGGGCCCAGAGACGGCAGCAGCATTTTGGGATTGTGTTAATATCAGGTTTCATGCAGCGACATACTGTGTTCACAGTAGGGGTGTCACGATATGCCGGAATTGACGATAATCGTGACATTTAAAAAATGTAATATTGATTATTCATGGACAAATGATGCATGTGCTTATACTACTAGTCTGGCCCGATACACTAGCGTTTGAATTAACTCCTTTTTGTAGCCGTAGGCCAAGATGTGTATTTTTCCAAAAACACCTCTCGGTATTAGGCCTTGTGGATCTTTTGTTTATCAGTTCACCTGGTTGCCTTTTCACTATCCATTAAGTGTATTTTTACTTTTTGTAGGCTTTTTTTTTTTTTTTGCACAGTTATGGTAACAGACTCTCTCCACCTCCATACACTTGTATTTAGAGTGCAATTCATTTGCCAAAAAAGAGAAAGAAAATCACAGACTAAGTTGAAGATTTTCTTCAAATGTTCTATAGATAACGCGATAATATCGTTACCGTGAATTCTTTGTGCCACGATAATCGTGTAGTGAAATTCTGATATTGTGACAGCTGTAGCTTGCAGACAATGGTTTTCAGAAAGTGTTCCTGAGCCCATGCAGTGATGTCCTCAAAGGTCTGTGTTTAATGCAGTGCCGCCTGAGGATCTGAAGATCACAACCATCCAATATTGGTTTTCGGCCTTCTTTGTTTACTGAGATTTTTTCGGATGCTTTGAATCTTTGATATCATTTTAATATTTGATATTATGTACCATAAATTATGAGATCCCCAAATATTATTCTTACATAATCTTATTTGTATAATCTTCTTATTATAGTGTTTCACTGAGTGGTGAACCCCGCCCCATCTTTACTCCTGAAAGACTCATATACTCTGGGATACTCTTTTGATACCAAATCTTGTAACAGACATGTTGCCAACTAACCTAATTAGTTGTAAGATGTTCCACAAGATTTTTTTGCATTACACAACATTTCCAGTCTTTTTTGCCCGTCCTAGGTTTTTTAAACGTTTTGATAGTACGAAATTCTGAGTGGGCATTTACATTTTTTTTTTTTAAATGTCTAATTTCATATGTTGTCTTTGAAATATTTCCTATTGAATATAGGGATGAAATGACTTGCACATCATTGCAATCTGTTTTTCTTTACATTTCACACAGCGTCTCAACTCTTTGGGCAACGGTGTCGTACTGTAGACCTTTCATTGAGCAGTGAGTAATGTTAAACTATGTGGGGGGTGGGCGGGTTGCATAGTGATTAAAGCTTTGCACCAGCAACTAAAAGTGTCTCAATGGGAATCCCTGAGCCAGTAACATGAACAAAGTCAACGCACTTAGCCCTAATTGTTTCTAGCATTGCTTATCCTTGTCTGTGAATCTCACTCTAAGGGAGAACTTCATATGGATAAATACATTTTCAATTTACAAATGCATAACTCAGTCTTGAAATATACTGTTCACATGCTTGTGGTGCAAAAATAAATAGCATCTACTTTATATCGATCATCTGCTGTTCCCCAAATACTATTTAAAGCAGTAATATGCATATGCATATGAATGATAGGGCACAAATTGCTGACCTTTGAAAAAAGATAAGTCTATGCTATATTAAGTACTTCATTGATGTTTCTTTGCAAAGGTTTTTCATGGCATTAAGGATAAGGCAGTAACACCTCTGCTTCACTGAAATGGGTTAGAAGGGTGTAACAGTTTGGCCTCCTGTCACTATACGAAGGCGTGGGTGGCAACAAATTATTAGACAAGAGATGGGTTCAGGGGATTTGTTCCCTGTGTTTCTTCAGTATTTTCTCTTATCTTTTCTTTCTTCACACAGATCCAAGCATCCTTTTGCAGTTTCCAGCACACCGTCAGTTAAAGACAACAAATAAACAGAAATTCAAATAATGAAGCCTCTTCTGGAGTTTCCTGAACTCTAAGGATAAATCAAAGAAAACCCAACCCAGCGCTCCTGCCACACACTTCCCTCCTGTATCAGCACGTCAACAACCAAAAACAACCTGGCAATCAACGACAGCCACACCTAAACAGAGGGCACAAGGTGATTAGTAGGTACAGCTGTGAACGGGTGGGAGATGCTGTGAGTACTGACTTCTCTAGGGTTTTAAGAGCTCCACATTTCCCTGCGTTGGCCACAGAACTATCACCAAAATGATAACATCAACATCAATAAATACACAATGATCTAGTTACTTATTTTTGAAATACAAAAATACAGCTTGATTTTGGGGGTAAACTATCCCATCCATTCCCTTTTTCTACTGTTGCACTTCCAAGCCCTCTTTCAGTGCATCAGTAGCTTTTCGGTGATAACCCTAACACTCTGAGGCACAGTTGCATTAAAGAGACAGTTGGTCTGATTAATGTTGAGAATTCAAGTCAATACTGCATGTCCCATTAAGCCAAAAATGCATGTTCTGTCTAATTGCACATACCCATTGTGAACATAAGGCCCCTTTCTAAGACATTGCAGTATTTTATGAAAACGTATCTGAAACGCCCGAAAAGTTCATACCGTATCTGCTGGTTAATTGCCATTTACTATCAGTTACTTTCATGCATGAATTAAAATTGCACAAATTGCCTGCAGTTTATATTCGGACGGTCAACCATGCATTTTACAGAGGAAATTACATAGTGTTTTATCATTATTGGTTAAAAGAGATGTCAAAATAGTGTTGACTGAAAAAATAGCATTATGAATGAATAATTGCAATTGGAGCTATTAAAAGAGGTTATTTAAAGAAATACACACTCATGCTGAACTAAAATAAAACAATGCATATATAGCCCTGGAAATAATTCTGATACCACTCCTAATTGTTCTTGAATCAGCATCTCTACATGTATGGCAGCCATTCCATTCCATTCTCTTGAATTCCAACACAGGCACGCCTCATTTTACTTAATGAGGAACGGAATACACCTTGATGTCCTGAAACACCTTGGCTCTCCAGGGACATATGCAAGGATCCTGTTTGAGGACTTCAGCTCAGCGATTAAAGCCATCATCCCAGACATCCTCTATGCCAAACTCATCCAGCTCACTGTGCCAGCCTCCACCTGTCAGTGGATCACATACTTCCTGACCAACAGGAGTCAGCATTTGAGGCTGGGGAACACCACATCCAGCACCTGAAAAATCAGTACCTGCGCCCCCCAGGGTTGTGTGCTCTCCCCACTGCCCTTCAAGAGACCCATTTGTCAAACTACTTAAGTTCGCAGACGACACTACGGTCATCGGCCTCATCCGGGACAGTGACGAGTCTACCTACAGACAGGAGCTTGAACAGCCTGTCCTCTGGTTTTGGTCAGAACAAGCTGGAGGACACACTCAAAACTGTGGAGATGACTTTGGACTTCAGGAGGAGCCCCCCGACTCTGCCCCCATCACCATTCTCAACAACCCTGTGTCTGTAGTGGAATCCTTCAGGTTTCTGGGATCCACTATCTCCCAGGATCTAAAGTGGGAGCCAAACACAGATGCCATCATTAAAAAGGCCAAGCAGAGGATGTACTTCCTGCGCCAGCTTAAGAAGCTTAAATGATCCAAGGAGCTACTGATCCACTTTTACACAGCCATCATCCAGTCCGTTCTCTGCATGTCTATCACTGTTTGGTTTGGATCTGCCACGAAACTGGAAAGGAACAGACTACAACGGACAGTCAGAACTGCAGAAAATATCATTGGTGCCAACCTGCCCTCCATCCAGGACTTACACAAAACCAGAGTCAGTAAAAGGGCAGGAAACATCACAGCAGATCCATCACACCCTGGATACAACCTGTTCCAGCCCCTTCCCTCTGGTAGGCGCTACAGAGCACTGTACGCCGAAACAAACAGACACAGGAACAGTTTCTATCCACAGGCTATTACCCTGATGAACTGTCAACTTCAGTCACTTAGTGCCAGGCACAATCCATGTATAACCACCCAGTAACTCTGGCCCTAACATCCACCTGTGTACTACATATTTAGTGCTGTTCATATTGTATATATACTGTATATATCATACCCACCTACCTCATGTACATTACACCTGCACTAAAAAATATTTATTCATTCCAGCATTGTTTGCACTCTGCTAAATGTATAGATCACATCCACAATCATTATGTAAATAATAATACCTGCACAATAATATTTGTTTCCAGCACCCTTTATACTCTGCTCATTGCACTACAGTCTCCAGTTTTACTATGTTGTTGTTTTTTTTGTGTGTATTTATGTGTACTGTATATTGCAGTTGAGTGTCCTTTGTTTAAGTCTTTCATGAGTAAGCACATTGTGAGTCTGGATAATCCAAATTCCTCATATGTGTACACATACCTTGCGAATAAAGCTGATTCTGATTCACATTAGGTGATAACCTGAACCAAATCTAATTTATCAAGGAAAAGTATAAAAACTACTGCTGTGGTCATCACTATCCACTTGCAAGAGGAGCAGCTGGATGGCAAAAACTGTGCGAGTAGTACCTCAAAGGTAATTTGAATTAAAAATGACAATTCAGCATGACAAAAGACTTGAAAAGAAAAGCTTATAGTTAGGAAAGAAGGGCTCAATTCGGGCTTTACTGGTAAAGGGGTACAGTGAGCGTCAGGTTGCTTCCATCCTGAAAATTTCAAAGACTGCGGTTTATCAGAACAATGTCAAGCAACAGACACTGGGGACAACTACCTTCCACTGACCGAGATGTCCGTCAACTCATTTAAATGTAGGATGACATCAAGTGACCTACAAAAACAATGGCAAACTGCAGCTGGTGTGAAGTGCACAGCGAGGACGGTTCAAAAGAGGCTCCTAGGGGCAGGGCTGAAGTTGTGCAAATCTAGAAAAAAAGCCCTTCATAAATGAGAAGCAAATAAGAGCCAAGCTGAAGTTTGCAAAAGAACATAGAAATTTGACCATAGAGGAATGGAGTAAGTTCATCTTCTCTGACTTGTCAAATTTTCCGCTTTGCCCAACACCTGGTTGTTTAATGGTTAGACAGAGACCTGGAGAGGCCTATAAGCCACAGTGTCTCCCACTCACTGTGAACTTTGGTGGAGGATAAGTGATAATCTAGGGATGCTTCAGCAAGGCTGGAATCGGGCAGATTTGTGTTTGTGGATGCATGTACTTGAACGCATGAATCAAGCCAAGTACAAGGTTATCTTGGAAGAACACCAACTCTGAGAATTTTATCCAGTGGGACAATGCTCCATGCCACACAGCCAGGTCAATCAAGGTGTGACTGGAGGACCACCAGATCAAGACCCTGTCATGGCCAGCCCAAGCTCCAGACCTGAACCCCATTGAAAATGTCTGGAATTTGATCAAGAGTGAAGATGGATGGCCACAAGTCATAAAACAAAGCAGAGCTACTTGGATTTTTGTGCCAGGAGTGGCATAGTCACCCAACAGCAATGTGACAGACTGTTGGAGAGCATGTCAAGACGCATGAAAGCTGTGATAAAAAATCTGGATTATTCCACCAAATACTGATTTCTGAACTCTTCCATCTCGTTGTTGAAAAATGTATATTAATTTTCACCAGTTGTTATTTTCAGCAATGAAATACTCTAAATGACAATATTACTATTTGGAATTTGGGAGTAATGTTGTCAGTAGTTTATAGAATAAAACAAAAAATGTCATTTTACACAAACACATACCTATGAAGAGTAAACCCAGAGAAATTGATCATTTTGCAGCGGTTTCTATTTTTTTCCAGAGCTGTATATATTATTTAATCTGCACTCCAGAGTCCAATACACTGAGGTCCATTCATTGTGAAACAGACATAATATTGGACGCAATGCCAACATTTGATGTAGACATATTGCTACAACCCCCTCCTAAGATCTTTCAAATATCTATTTGTCATTGTACTGTTCTCATATAATACTGTGACCATTCATGCTGTGAGTGTGACTGTGTGGATTTATTGCATCATGCCCAGTGCTGATTGCAATCCTGATGACCAACAATTCAGGGATCTAATGATACAGACAGAGGATTAGACCCCACACTTTAAAAGCTGTGGATGAGAGTTGTGCTCCAGGCAAGAGATGGTGTTCCACTCTTTGAGGCAGAAGAAAAGTCACGTTTCATATTGAATTAGACCTCCCATTGGTGAGGTCCCAAAAGATGGGGCATGTTGGTGACCAATGAGTTCTAAGTGTGAAATTGCATAGATGCCATTATGACTGAACCTTAAGAATTCATCATAACTGTCTCCCAAAAGTGCTGATTGGGGTCCAGGGTTGGTGGCATGGTGACACATTGGGGTCATGTCTTTTACCATTAGGTCATCTGAAAGAACTGAGTAACACATTGAGACAGGGAACCATTTCACTCCAGAACCTACCTGAGAATGGTGTCCTATTTATATAGTACCAGTCAACAGTTTGGACTCAATGGTATTTCTTCATTTTTACTATTTTGCACATTGTAGAATAACAGTGAATACATTAAAACTATGAAATAAAACACATGGAATCATTTGGTAACTTAAAAAGTGTTAAAAATACTTTTAGATTTGAGATTCTTCAACGTATGGACCATTGCCTTGATGAAGGCTTCACTGGGGGTGTAAAAATATAAAACCACTGTCATCTATCACCCTGTGAAAAGTCAAATAACTCGCCAGTTAAAAGAGATACAGGGTGGTTGACCTTTATAAACCAGGCCATGAGTACAGAAATATTTTTATACCACTAACAACTACTGTGGCAATAACTAAGAATTTCTCAAATTAAGGACACAGTGGTAAACCTCCATGGCGGAGGACGCAACTGCATCTTGGTCACACAATGGGCACAGACAAAAACAAGGGTTATTGAACTTGGTTGCACTAAATTTCGAAATGTTCAATTGGAACATAAAATCCCCAAACCTTTATTGACAGCATCCAACAAATATTTCTGCTGGGATTTTGCCAAACTGCATTAGCGCTTGGATTTGACCAGGGTGTTAGTTCAAATGAAAATAGAGTTGTTTGGCCATGCACCATCGGAGAGTTTGGCATCTGAAGCAAGATGTGTATACAGAAAAGAACTTCACGCCTAATATAAAATATGCTGGAGGATTTCATGTGCCTGTTTTACTTCCACTGGTCAATGGTATCATGACCTCTACTAAATTTTCTCTGCCAGGAGAAATCAACTTTCAGCAAGACAATGAACACACACTGAAATTCACAAAGAAATCATGAATTGGCCACAAAATCAGCATTTTGCAATGGCCATTTGTTTACGAGACGGATCTACTGGCATTAAAAGCCCATTCCCAGATCAAGCCTTCTTTGCTTCAGTTTTGTTGCTCTTTGGAAAAGTATATTGAGAACGTACCATAATTTGAAACTCCTCATTGCATTCTGATTCATGCAAATTCATAAACCAGTCACTTTTATAGGAAACACCATTATACAGTCCTTACTTTGTATTAGCAACAAATAAATACCAACATGTATGTACTAATGCTCTGAAACAAAGCATTAAATTACAGTAAATTAAATGTTTTTGTCATATGGAGTATGTTCTTCTATGCACTAATTGTAAGGTGTTCTGGATAAGTGTTGGCTAATTGACTAAAATGTATAATGTAAATGTTCCTCATGATGTGAAGTGTCTTCAGAACAGCGCCACATGTCAGTCATCTAGTGAATATATGTACTTAATTGGTCTGGATGCATTTTACAGTTCTTCAAGCACTGCTATGTCAATATTCTCCATAGCCCCAAAGTCAGGTGTCACTCAACTGAGAATAATTTTATTCCAGAGACAGACATTACAGTAGCTCCAGCACTTCAGACATGAAACTGAGTTGACCTTCTAATATCAGATGCCTTTCTCGCTTTACTTTGCAGCTAGAGCGGATCATTACAGCAGGAGACTTAAAGTCTCCCCAGGGCTCTGAGTGTGGAGAAGCCTTTTGGTCTCCGCCACTGAATAAACATTTACAGTCAACTCCGGGTTTGTAGAATGGCAGGATAGTTTGGGGTTGGTGTATTACCTTTTTCCCATTGCTAAGCCAAGCAAACACACACTTATCCAGTAACATTTATACAGATAATGATAGAGACATACGACCCTGTTTCCCAAAGAGTTGGGACGCTGTGTGAAATGTAAAGAAAAACCAAATGCAATGATGTGCAAATCCTTTAAAACCTATATTCAATAGGAAATAGTACAAAATTTCATATCAAATACTGAAACTGAAATATGTTATTGTTTTTTTAACATGATATGCCCATTTAGAATTTGATGCAAGCTATACGTTTAAAAAAAACCTGGGAACAAAAGACTGGAAAAGTTGTGTAATGTAAAAAATCATCTGGTGGAAAACAACAAACAAGGTTAATTGGCAACAGGTCAGTAACATGACTGGGAATAAAAAGAGCATGAAGGTTACAAAAACAATGACACACAAACGCCTGTCTAAACAACACCACAACAAAAAATGCCTCATCTCTTGCTGTGATCAAACACAGAAAAGCACTGGTCTAAATTAAACTACTGCCCAACAAAAAATAAATCTTGCTTTTCAATGGAATCTAAATCCCAAATATCGGTCTGAAAGCCGACAGCAGAAACAACCTCCCACCTCTCCCAACCAAAACACCCTGGCAACTCCATTTACAATGAAAAAATTCCACATTTGTTGACACTGAACTTCATTAAGTACCAATAAAACCGGATTAAGTCATTAAGGACCAATAAAACTGGGTTAGGTCATTAAGGACCAATAAAACTAGGGAAATTAAAGACTAATAATAACAATGCCTACATAATAATACCAACACCATTTAATTATAATTTAGATGTAAAATGCCATTTTCTGACAAACAATCTTTCATAAACATGAATTTATTAATCATGCTACCAGGACTGGATTAAGAAGTTATTTCAGGTACAGCTCCCAGATCATTTTCAGCTGTAGATATGGAACAACAATCTTTCAAGTTCCACTTTGATAAACTGTTAAATTGGGTTAGCCATGGACTACCAATCTGTGAAGGATGATGTGCTTGTTGTGGCAAAATAGCATATCTCAAGATTAACTACTCTGAAAAACATAGCTGTTTGTGAATTGACAAAAACATTTTAGTTTCTATAGACATATGTCTTCTATTTTCAGAAGTAGATTGTGCTTTCCAAACCTTGGCATTGGTTTTCTCTGCAATAGTTTTTTTATCTGACAGAGACCAACTGACAGCTTCGACCAACCATTTAAAATATAATCCCTAGATGGTACCTAAATGTCAGTTCTCATTCAAGTCAGGAATGGCAGCCACTGATAGAGCACCCATGAGTTTAACAGTAAAATGGGTTATTCAACCTTTATAGAGGTAAACAGCTATGGATTTTATGTAAAACAACTCAAAAGTGTAATACCAGTAAAAAAAATATTTAAAAAAATAACAAAATATATGTATTTAACACCTCCCCCTAGTTGAGGCAGTTGGGATCCTAGCGGTTTAACCTGATGTAGCAGATTATTTAGCTTAAGAAAGGGAAATGGTGCAGTTTTCAAATCCAATAGGTTTTCTTTGTCCTGCCTGAGATTAGAGGGGATTCAGGCACTAGGTTTTCCCCTTAATAGGCGGACATGTTCTGTGTTCTAGCCCTGGCAAGGGACTTATCCAGTCCACTTTGCTAAGTGTCCTTTTCCTGGGGGAAATCAATATTGTCCCATTATTGATGGAGAATCCTTTGGGTAACCATAGGAGATAGGTCATTGTTCCAGTTAATATCCGGAAACAGCACAGCATACGACATGCTTTTATTGGCAGCAAGAGAGGTTTTTAGAGAGGATAACACTTCTACAGCACACCACGATCATAGCATTGGTATTTTCTTTCTTACAAGAAAGTAGTCCGTTCACTATCTTCTTGAGGAGGGGAAATTTGGTTCATGGTTGGCCAACTGCCCCATATTTCGGCCCAATTGGGGAGGGGTGGTGCAAGGTCCCTACGATAGTGATGACTGTTTTTACTGAAATTCCCATGGTATCCAGCCATTCTGAACTTGTACCCTGCATTCCAATGAGCCCTTTTTAGTCCCAGCCCAGTAAAGTGAGCACTTGCTCAGTCTAGTCAAAGCTCTTGTCTGTCATGGCACAGCAATGGTGGAACCAGCTTCCATCAGATGCAAGGACAACAGAGTTCTTACTCCTCTTCTGGAAACATAAATAAGCCAACAACTTTAAAGACTATCTATAATAAAACAGCTCAGTATTGCACTTAAAGCTAAGAATCACAGTTAAACTAGCCAGACCTTGAAAAGCATGTTAAGGAATAACTGCAAAATGTATTTTTGTATGTTCATGTACGTGAAATATATAAACATGTTAGTTATGGCTTGCTCCTAAACGATGATCTTTGGTCTTATCCCAGATCTTGCATTGGCTTATACAGCTTGGTTAGATTATGATCATTGATGTGGTACCTCTAGATTGCTTTAAAGTAGAACCAATCGTATTGTATAGCATGGCATGGAGAGTCGCGCATCATCCAGGAGCCAAACAACTCAATGGTCCTATACGGCTATTACGTATGATGGCAAGGTCACATCTAGAGCATTTATAGATTTCATATGAAGTATTTTTTGGGGTCTCACTCTTGAGTCCAGATTATTAAATTTTTACCATTACCGTACCTCAATTCCACAAAATGTCACAACAATATCTTTTAACTTCTTAAAGTATTCCAAAATCTGTTATTTGACATATGCTTCGTTAAAAGGCGACTAACAGTGAATCACTTATTTACAGGGCCTTTTCCAAAGCCATTGAATCAAAACAAAAAATTATTGACAGATATTCCAAGGAATACAGGACTATGTTGGACTCTTCTATGATTTGGAAGAGAGGTGGCCAATACATTTCCACATTTCTGGAAAACAAATATGACAGCAAAGGAGACACCAAAGGCAGAGTTCAGACAGATTGTCTAACAGCCAGACCGGACCGGCATTGTGCATACAAAGCCTATCGATTTCTAAGTTAATTAGCAATGGGATCATGTAAATCAGAATTTCTTGGCTTGCAATGTCTTGCACATTTATTGAAGCTGGGCCTGTCATCATTGTGATGTCTTGAATATTCTACGTGCATCAGACCACAGATTGAACTTCTGAGCATGCGAGCCAGAATATAGCAAATACATGAGCATTTATATTGTAAATCTCCCAGTTTAGCTTACTATGTGCCTCTTATTCTGTGGTTTAATTTAAATCACACAACTTTACACAGACCCTTATTACTCATTTTCTAGTTAGGCAATAACCATCCTGTTTTTGTGCAACTACAGTGTGTTGAGGAAATTATGTATTTTTATCACAACAATGTTTATTTGCGAACATCAGTAATTAGATCATTAAATAGGCCTAAGCGAACTATGATGAAATTCAAGTTAGCAAAAATCGTGACATGGACATTGTTCTGAAAAATATTTTTTCCTGATTGAGAAATAGATTTTTTCCTTTAAAATATTAGACCTGAATTAAAGTTAAGATTTATAGAATATTTTAAGATCAAGCTGATGAATAACATTTACATATCTAAAGTCTATTTTTCCAAGGAGGCCAATCAATTCTCGGGGGCACTGTGTGATTGACATAAATAGTATTTTCCATCCCATTTCGAAAGTAGCAACAGAATTGTCACTTTAAGTGGTGTACAAGATGTAATTCAATGGCCAACACTACTGGATATTATTAAAAACTTTAATACTTCCCTTTATTTTCATGAGTGCCATTTTACTTGTAGACCCTGTGTCTACTCTGTGATATTCATAGAACCGTATCTTAAGCTATTCACTCTATTCAAACTAGAGTAATCAAAGGCATTGACTATGGAACGTTGCCTGAACATGCGCACACATTTTTCTTTAATCATTATTACATATGCGTTTGCATCAATTACAAAACAGCCTTCATCTCGTCTAGCGGGATATATTGTAGAGTCGGCTTCCTGAATTGAAATGTTTTCACAGCTCTGTAAAATGCAAATCATGACGGAATCGAAACCAAAGCATGTAGGCAACAAAGTTCCGACATCTATTTTGTATAGTGGTGTAGCTAAATTTTCCACCTTTTGGTTGCTTGCCAGTACTTGGGCTACTTTAAGATTTATATCGATTACCCACGCCCTTCACGTTCTCCTTGAAATGGGGGTTGTGTCCTTACCGTCGAAGTCCTTGGAACGACGATGGCCATGACATCCGCGATTTTTTCAAACAGGGTCGGTGCCCGGTGTCCACTGCATAAGTACGCTCCATCCTAGGGTTGAGGTATTTCTCGGTGTCAGAAAATCCTCTTTGTCTCACCCTGTTGTTCTTCTGTACCCCAAGCACGTGGTGTAGTGGAGAGAGTACTGGTTGTTGTCTCCACAAATGTTTAGGCGCTTTTACGTTTCCCCCAGTGCTGGTGGTGCTGTTAAAGCCATCGATGCCAGCGACAAGAGGTGCTGGAACTTTACCGCCGGCTGTATCCATTGCAGCTTGCCAAGGTTTTTAGTAGACCGGCAGTCTGGGTAAAAACATTCAAATTAAAGTCTCGAGACTTTGTCGGCGCGGAGTCTTTGGGCTGTTGTTGCCCGGAGGTCTTAAACTTTGTTCTGCATGAGACCTTCATTCAGTTTGGTTTTAACGCAGCTTTTAGGTTTGTTTTAAAAGTCACTAGAACAGTGCACAGCTTTATCGGAATTACTTATATCAGAAAAGTGTGGCATGACAAGCACTTCAGTTATATTGATTGCATCGTTTTGATCCGAAATACAGTAACATCTCACAATAACATCCATCTATACGCTTCATATCGATTTGGTGACTATTTCCGCGATGTCATCTTAATAATCGCCACCACACACTCCAAACAAGTTCCCAAATTCCTAAAAACACTATTGCCATCTGTACTGTTCTTTGGAAAAGAAATCCTTGTTTTCAGTTATAATTCCATCTTTTGTTATTGCAATATGAGTAACGTCCCGTCCTTTGCCACTCTCGTGTCGCTTCGGTAAGAACCTGAGCGAAGTAAAATTCCAAATGCTCCACGTCTTTACGTCTCCGCCCATTTCAGTAAGGTGCTTGTGTGACGACTGCTCATCCGTGCTCAACGCGGCAGGGATCACTTGAATCGACTATGTGGATCCTTCTGTCACATCCATCACGACTATAGTTATACATTTCTAAAATAAGATCTTCCGAACCATGCAGTTGCAATGTTACGCACTTGGTGCGTAAAATCATGCATGGAGCAGGCCTAAAACCCCCATCTGCGGCGTTGGGGTATGTGACCATATAATAGGAAAGCGGTTCGAGCATACCTAAGACACGCGACCGTGGTCACCTTTTTTGACCGCAACACATATAGTGAAGGACATTAAGAGAAACGAGTGGCATAATGTCAAGGCTAAAATGGGGATCAATCAACATTGTCTAATCCAGGTGGTCTCACAATGTTCTAGTGGAGTGATAGAATTCCTATGTTCACTACCTTTGATTCGTATTCACGGGTTAAAAATGATCACATTGAAGGTGGAAAACAGGAGAGGCAAGTGTATAATTTGTTTTGTTTAAATAATAAATTGTGTTGCAGTTTTTTATGATTTCTGGATTCTCTGTAGATTTAAGTAATAACATAACATGTTATTTTATTTTTCTGTCAGATCCAGACAGTGCAAACAAGGTTATTCAACTTTAGATTAGGATTCATTACTTGGCCATCTAAACAATTAAACACTTTCCCAAAAGTTATAGGTATATAGGTGTTAAAAAAGAATGTACATTTTTGGACAGCATTGTACTGCAGGAAATAATATATTGCTATCACAATGGCAAATAAAAGGTAATCAACAAAGACAGACAGAGCATTATAACCATCTTTTTTTGAGAGAAATTGCAAAGAATGCCAAGGTGTCAGTCAGTACAGTTTCCTACACAATCAAAAGTCACTCGGAAACTGGAGGAGACTCTGACATGAAGAGGCCTCACAGACACAAAGGCACAACAGAATCAGAAGACAAGTTTCTGAGAGTCAACAGCTTGCGTGATAGGCAGCACACAGTAATACGCAATTTTCCACTTCAACTGTGAAGAGAAGACTTCAAACTGCAGGTTTGACAGGTCGAGGGTCAGTAAGAAGGTCATTGGAAAGATGGCAAAATCAGAAAACGAGGCATCCCCTTGGCCTTCTGGACCTCTGAATCGATCGATGAATCCCTTGCACACAGTGGCACCCGGAAACAAAATGTCTACCACAGCCGTTGCAGAGCCATGCAATACTCTCTGTTGTGCACCTAGTTGGTCGTAGGTTTTTCCTACAGCAAGATAGTGACCAAAAAGTCATACAATGACCAGTATAGATTCTAGTTGGGATGCTGCGTAAAATGCAAAAACAGAATGGAAAAATGTGAAAATCATTTATCCCTATTTCAGAAAAATTAAGGGAACACCTAAATCACAAATACATTAAAGGTAATATCTTAGTGTACGTTATGTAATTCATTGAGAACACAATGACGTCAAAATGGTCAATGGAGACCAAAATCACCAACTGACTGAAGGCTGAATTCAAACTCACTTCCAAAGTAAACCATTTCATCACAGTAATTCATAATGTGACTCAGTAGTGGCTTCCACGTGCCACATGCACTCCCAACAACGTCTGAACACGCTCCTGATGAGACGGCGGATGGTGACTTTGTCACCATCATCTTGGTAGGTAGTTCCTACACCACCTTTTGGATTGTGTAGATATGAACATTTCTGTGCATCCTTTGAAGACAGTTAAAAGAAAAAGATCAACACTCATCATACCAAATTATTATAGTATTTTTGCTATTACCGATGAGTATATAGTAGACAAATCTGAATTCGGTGATTGTTAAATGAGAAATGTGCCTATTTAGGGGGGTTCTGAACAGTTGTCTGTAATTCTGTGAAAATGCTGTTTGTCCTACATCTGGTGGCTGTCTGTTAATTAAGTGTAGCCTTTGGACACTCCTGTTGCCCTAATGTACTACCCCTGTCGCAGAGCTGAGAGTCAAGTGGAGAAGAATGCATTTGATTCAGTCAATTCACTGATGAGCCACTTGCAAGTCACAACTACAGTAGCTGGTTTGTGCTTGCCTGCAGGCAGCAGGGCGGTAGATCAAAATACTCAGAGAAAGTTCTGTTCATTTCAATGGCTGTGGGAGAAATAACTTGTATGGACGCCATCTGGTTGTTGCCGTAACATGCCCATTTGCCACAGTGTGCCGCAGTGATTGTTACTTCCTGGTGCCTGGGCAGCAGTTGCTTCAACACGAAAGATTTCAGGCTACCAAAGACACTTGGTAGGTTGATGGAAAAAAGGGCAGATGCCCAGATGTAAGTAGACTTCAATCTGTGCAATGGCCAGCTATCTGGAGGTTTGGCTTTTATGGTTGGTCAGAGGGCAATCTGAGCAACTGTTTTCTATGAATGACAAGTCTCCTGAGCCCAACCCTCTAGGATCAAGGTAAATAACAGCTTATTGATGGAAAAAAGTATAACTTAAACATCTTCATAAAGGGGGCAAATATTTTAGACCTGACTGTAAGCAATGACTCAAATCCTGGTTTCCAGAGCAGAGAGAGCATGAATGACCGGCTCAACAATCACCATCATGAAATTGCTCTTGGTATATTTTCCTTTTTTTCCTCTTTAAATCGAGAGAGGACAAGCATTGTGTTATTTCTTCTTCTCCCTCTGCTTGATTTAAGCCTATTATACTGCAAACTAACTGGGCAGGTCTCCTACTTGTTGAATGTCAATAGCACAAATCAAGTCTCGTCAGATAATATAGGCATGTGACAGAGCAGTGGTTTGCTGTAAGCGTAGACAAGGGTACTGTTCTACAAGAAGTGATTGATCCAACTGCATCTGTCTTGATGTCTGTCAGTCTATCTTTCCTGGAGCAAACTGTTGTTTCACCCACTATATCATGAATGTCAATTTGTAGAGAATTTTCAACCCACTATCTATGACTTATATGTAAAGATCTTTAAAAGATATCTCAAAAATTCACATGCAAATGTGAATATTCTGTTCACCTGTAACACAACACTAAATTTACTGTATACATTGTAAAGACAAATGTGCATATCCTTATTCTATGTACTACACTATTGTGCAGTATTTACCTTTTCCAGTAAACTTTCATCTACTATTGAAACTGGTTTCTAAACAGCTCAGTGTGATACATGATAGCATTCAACTAGAGAAAACTGACATTCTTGTGTATTACAGTCAGCAGACAGTGTCAACAACATATTTTATGTCTTCGCGAATGCATTCATATAACTGTTGTTGTCATGTACAGAAAAGATCCCGCTTGAGAAATCTGAGTACATAGAAATGCAATTGAACAGAATCCATCAACACCGGGCTAATCTGACGTCTCCTCTTGCTGTCTTTTACAATCCAACTATCTGCATGACACAATTCTTACATGCTCAAACATTGACAAGCATTCTCAGCAGAAGAAAATAGTGATAGGACATGCATGCGCTAGTTAGAGGAAAGCCATTGTGTCAAACCGCTGGACAGTGTAATGTGTGTAGCATGTTGTTGATGAACAAGATGCTTCTCTTCGATCAGGATGTTCGTGATCTGTGAAGTGTGGCATTGTACAGCCCAGGGACTCTATCCATTCTATGAATTCTAATGACATGGTCCTGCATACAGTATTCTCTCTGTCCAAATACAAAAACATTGCTCGGCTGCAGAGCACCTGCCAAACTTGGTGTTCTCTTATGTCCAGATCAAACGTAGCATTGTGGATTGCATTGATTTTCAGAAGCTAGGAGGTTGTGTTCCTTTTTATTATGCTTTTGGCACTGCTTTAGGCTTGGGTTTGTTTGTCCCTTTGCTATCTTGGGTCTCTGAGAATTCTTTAACCTAGGGTACTTGTGAATGCAAATCTCCCAACTTATATAGCTCAGGTAACTCTCACCTGACTTCAGCAGATGGCATGTTATTCACAGCAACTGCAAAGGGCTTAGCTTCACTTTGCAGTAGCTGTGAATGTCAAAACATTTGCTGTACAGTCACCTCTAAAATCTCTGAGCCACACAAGGGGCACAAATGTATTGTTAATGCTGCCCTGTTGGTTCATGTAGAGCACTTTTGATTGTGAGCCAGTTTTTTAGGAGAAGCAATACAAATATCCCAGATGTGGGATCCTGATAATGAAATAAGTAAATTATTGTGCTAGCAAAGATAACTCTATTACATTCGGATGACTCAGATTTCAGAAGAAAAGTGAATCAGGGTTCACATAAATAACTCTTGAAAACAAACAAACAAGAGCATGAAAATGGTGTAAATGTGGCTCTACCAAAACAACAAAGCAATATTCACTGAAAACAGTGTGAACATTAGGTATGGTAATTGCATTTGTACAAAACGAGCAGAGTAAAACACACTACAAATCAAAGCACACAGAGAAGGGGAGAACAACCTCAGTTTGTTTTGAGAACCCTTAACCATAGGTTTATTTGGCAAAAAGGCTGAAGCCTTTAACAAACACTTGAAGGAGAAATGCACTTTTCCTAACTTTAATACATCATTCTGTTTTCTTTAATGAGAAATTACAAACGTTCACTACTGCTATCAAAACATCACTGGAAGTAACAGGATGAGTGAACATAAAATAAACATGAAATAAAAATATAAACTATAATTAACTCCATATGTGCCTTGATGCTACTTATACATTGTTCTTATTTAAACAAAATGAACAATCTCACATACCATGAATACTTCCATTGATATATAGCTATCCATGGCTAATGTAAACTGAAGACTGTATACTTCAGGTATTTCAATATCTTAGATGACACAAACATTGAGATTTCAACTATATAATCTAATTGTGATTTTTCTTGCATTCAGTATGTAGCTGGAGAACGGTGAGACAGCTTGATGAATTAAGTTAAAGGCTGTGCCATTCATTTTCTGGAGAACAATTGCATGTTTTCATTGGTTCTGCATGATTAACATGGTTTTTCCTTAGAGGATCGACCATTAATATATTCAGCACACATAGCTCAATTACAGAACATTAACATTATGACTGGACCCGTGCCTTTTTAAGCACATGAAAATATAAACAAGATCTTAGAAAATTCATTATTTATATTGGCTTGTAGTGTGTGTAAAATCACCATCTACCAATTTGAATCACTATATATAATTGATAGGAAATGTTGAATAATACATCATATTTAAGTATTTGATTCTGATGAATAAAAGAATTGTAAAAGATAAAACAGCTCTATAGTTGGGGGTGCTGAAGATTAGGTGACATTCACCCCAATGTTTTCCTACCTTCCTGCTGTGCTTTGATGTAATGGGTGGGTGAGGCAATATACACCAACGACTGTGCCACACACATTTGTAGTCAAAGTCCTACTTTATTGTTATACGTACAGTAAATTCTGACCCAGGCTAGGCAACCTGGTTCCAGGACAGCTGCGGGGCGGGAAAGTTTTCCATTTTATCTGGAAGACCAGGTGTGTTGAATTTAATCGATCACTGAGTTGACCACCTCACCCAATTAATCACTTCAGTGATATACGAAAATCAACACAAAAGCGATTTTTCGGGGTAATTAAATTCTGCATACCCTGCAATTCGCCATGAGCAATGTAGCCTGACTACCTCCAGTAATCAATAAGCAGGGCATAAACAGCATCAAAACCCTAACAGCCTTCCTTCCTTCTTGCCAAGCAAGTCACTCTGGGCTCCTGTGTAGCTCACATAGTAAGAGCATGGTGCTTGCAATGGATTTGATCACAGGGGGGCAATATGAAGTTTAAGTTGCTAGTGAAGCTAAGTTGTATGAGTGTGCTTTCCAGCTGGCAGCTGTAGGTGTTACGGCCATTAGCTATTTTGAGATGGTGACCAGTCTACCGGCCTTTAGCTAGGTACCTGCAAAGTGCTTCCCAGTAAACATCTGTATTAAAGCAATTTGTAATTTACAATGTACAGTTGGTGTCCGCATTTCTCATGCCATGCGTCCTGACTGGAAACAATTGCTACCTGGCATCTGTAGGCTCTGTACAACAGGTGCCACCAACAGACTTGGTGGGAGGTAACAAACCTAACAATGTAATTGTGTTCCAAACTGTTACAAAACATGCATTATGAATTATTCAAAATGGTAAAAAAAAATTATATTGTTAATATGTATTTATTCCTTGAGATTTTTTTTTTTAAAAGCTTACTGATGCCAGAGAAGCGTTGTGAAACCAAAGGGCTCATTGTCAATACATTGAGTGGAAGGCTATGCTTCAGTGGTGTGTGAATGATCTAGTCCCTTTCCCTAAGGTTGCTTATCTTTCCGTACCACTAGCTGCTTACTTGTCAAATCCCACCCATCAACTGATTTAGATGAGAGGGAAGTGAGGGTCTAGTGATTGAGCCTTGGTGTGGGTGTGGTTGCTTTGTTGATAACTACATACTTGTAGTTTCTGGTTGTGCATTTGATAACCGATTAAACCAACAGTTTGACGCTGCTCTGGGATGCGGAATCTGTAAGTAGGTGCTGATGTAATCTGTATGGTGCCCTGTTGGCAAAACAGTTCTGGTTCCACCTAACACTATAACTTAGTCCCCAAGGACTGTTTACTCCACAGTTCAACCTGGAAGGGGTCTCGATAACCAGCCTTATTAACTGTTCCTCACAAGGTTAAACATTCTAGAAGGACAGATAAACTTGAAAACTCGAGAAGGACAGTTAAGCTAAGGGCAAAGTGTTCCAACTCACCGCCTAGGCTGCCTGTCATAGCAGTCTCCTTTTCATTTCATGAGTGGAAAATTACCAAATGTAATTCTTGCTCACTAATCAGGCTATTAGTCACACTCCATTTACAGTGCATACTGTTATTGTCTGGTTTTGTTTATTAATCTGATAAATATATACAGTGGGGAGAACAAGTATTTGATACACTATTAATTTTGCAGGTTTTCCTACTTACAAAGCATGTAGAGGTCTGTAATTTTACCATAGGTGCACCTCAACTGTGAGACACGGAATCTAAAACAAAAATCCAGAAAATCACATTGTATGATTTTTTAAATAATTAATTTGCATTTTATTGCATGACATGACAAGTATTTGATACATCAGAAAAGCAGAACTTAATATTTGGTACAGAAACCTTTGTTTGCAATTACAGAGACCATACGTGTCCTTTACCTCTTGACCAGGTTTGCACACACTGTAGCAGGGATTTTGGTCCACTCCTCCATATAGACCTTCTCCAGATCCTTCTGGTTTCGGGGCTCTCGCTGGGCATTACGGACTTTCAGCTCCTTCCAAAGATTTTCTATTGGGTTCAGGTCTGGAGACTGGCTAGGCCACTCCAGGACCTTGAGATGCTTCTAACGGAGCCACTCCCTAGTTGCCCCGGCTCTGTGTTTCGGGTCGTTGTCATGCTGGAAGACCCAGCTACGACCCATCTTCAATGCTTTTACTGAGGTAAGGAGGTTGTTGGCCAAGTTCTCACAATACATGGCCCCATCCATTCTCCTCTCAATACGGTGCAGTCGTCCTGTCCCCTTGGCAAAAAAGCATCCCCAAAGAATGTTGTTTCCACCTCCATGCTTCACGTTTGGGATGGTGTTCTTGGGGTTGTACTCATCCTTTTTTCTTCCTCCAAACATGGCGAGTGGAGTTTAGACCAAAAAGCTCTATTTTTGTCTAGACAGCACATAAGTGTGATTTTCCAGACCTCTACATGCCTTGAAAGTAGGAAAACCTGCAAAATCAGCAGTGTATCAAATACTTGTTCTCCCCACTGTATATAGTTGTTTGCTTATCATTTGCACCTGATTTTGATCCCTAAAGACCAATATTTAGCTCCATACATATTGAGGTCCAACCAAGATATATATAGAGGTCCAACCAGGAAATATCACAGGCCATCATGGCTACATATGGCTGCTTTTCATTCATTTAAAGACATCATCAATCCCATAAGGTTAATGGTAAAATAACGTCAATTGTTCCTATGTGTGACTTATCGGTTTTCAATGGAAGAAAACAAATTTGAAAACCGCCTAATGGGTAAATATGAAAGAAGTCTATGTTTTCTGTTGCATTCTAAATGGTCTAAAATAGTGGAATCTAAATGGTAGACAACATTCAATGAGAACTACTTTGGGTGGATGTTAAATACGAAGCTGTTGTGACATTCCACGTGAAATCTTAAGTAAATTCCTAGTTTGAATACCATACTGGGCATGTGTTACAGGAGAAAACATTTTAAATCTCCATGAGAAAACGAAGAAGCCAACTCCAGTAGTTGGAAGGGCCTTATTGGGTGTTTTTTATGGGTAATATATTATGTATGTTCAACCTAAATTATTTTTCCCTTATTCATACCAAACCTAGAGAGCAAAGAATTGTGAGTTTTAAATGATGAAAAAGTCCAATATCTGTATCCTTCTGCAACTCATATATTTAGGCAAACACAGACCCAGTGAGATGAGAAAGTGTCAGCCCAATATAACTAGGAGAAATGGAGTAGTGCTAAGGTTCCATTTCATCTAAACCCGTAATAACTACACATACTACACAGGCTAGATACAGGCATACATTCCTTTAATTTTTAACTCTATAGTAAACTGTGGTGGTGACTGGATTGATTGGATAAGGCATATACTAGAATTATAGAAAAACAGATGTTTTGAATTGGGATCCAGTTGTTAGAGAAATAACTTCAATACAAATCTCTGTCTGTTTGAACCTAAAAATAATGCTAATGTTTATTTGATGTTTATGTTTATTGTTATCCTGATCAGGAAACAGTGAATGCCAATAACGGTTATTTTATCGTGCTCCTCGATTAATCTGAGAGTGATTTAAACAGATTGTTTTGACATACAATATTTTTAGATTGTAGATTCATTTATTTAGCAAACTTTGTTAAACTTTGAAAATATTGTTTGTGTTGCAAAGTGAATTTGCTGTTGTTAATATCAATTAACATTATGGCCAGTACCAATTGCAAATTATCTTCTGGATCTATTTGTTGATTCCCTATACTCCCAGTCTACAACCCAACATGCATCATCATGCCAATTTTCATTCAGCAAATCACCAGCCTTCATTCTTCAACAATTACTTGTACTCGCAGCAGGCTGGAGGCTGTATTGACAGCACATTACTGAGGGAGAGTGGGGATGATCATGTCATTACAGTTTTCTTCCCTCACTCTTCTCTAGGTCTAGGCGTCTGAATTTAAAATGATGTGCCATTGGACCCAAACTGGCAGCAGTTAATCAGAAAAAACAATAAGATATCTTCCTGGCAAATGAAAAGTAGTGGGGAGGTTTTCTTCTGGACTGTACCTCAATCAGGTTGGTGTTATTGTAAAATAGTCTGTGGACTTCTATCCCACCACGTTGATCGTTATCTGTTAATGAAAAAGTGTGAGGACTTGTCTATCATCATGATATTGCATTTTGTCTAGTTCGTCACTCGATGCAGAAGTCCAGGCTCTCAGACCACTGCGACACACAACAGAATGGCTTGGAATAGGAAATAAGTATAATTTCAAGAGAAATTGACAAAAGGAGCCTTTTCGAATGACAAAGCAGTCTCACCATTCCATTTCAAGGCACGCCCTACCAACTTTTGTGGGAAGTCCTAGAACGGTTGACATTAATTTGCCCAGCACCATCGGGAATCAAGGGAGTAAAATTGGAGAAGGGTGGCTTTGACACTTTGCTCTCTAGCCATTACTTGTGGCATGTCATGTGTCTGAAATGTATTTGAGGTTGTTGCATGTAAAGTCACTAATGTTACAGAACAACAGCACAGCTTGACGGGGAAGTGTATTAATTTCATTATCATCAACATTCCGGAATCAGCTGGAATTGAGACAAGGCCTAAGTCACAGTTTACAGTTACACTATCAAACTGATTCAGGTATACTAGAAATAAAATCTTCCCCATAAACATATAGTTATTTCTGACATATTGCTGATAGTTCTAGAATAGTTCAAATAGAATGAGAACACTAGATCGGCTTGTTAAATTTACGCTACATTTTCTGAGAACACTAGATCGGCTTGTTAAATTTACGCTACATTTTCTGAGACATACCTAAGAAGACGCTAGATATCGATAGATCAAGACGCCATCTCTAGAGGTAGCGTCGGCTACATTTTCCATCGATCCCCACCAGAGATCTGCCAGTGTGAAGACAGTTGTGTCAGAACTGTACTAAGTTTCTGCGTATAACATTGATATGCATGCATATTGCTTGATTTTCCATTGATTGACACACAAAATCCTTCATAGCACGTTTGGAACATGCCGGTGGGAATTATACCGAAATCATTATAAAAACCACGGTACTTCGCTGTCCAATGGTACGTAATATTGAGGATGTCTGTAATGACGTGAATCTAATTATCATGGAAATTAATACAAAAAAGTGGGTGAAGGTTAGAAAAATAGATAAACTGATTAAAAAGATAGTGCCGGATGAATCGAGAAAACACACAGGTGGAAGTTAGCATCTCAACTGGGGAGGACAGGCTCATTGTAACGGTTGGAACCGGATTAGTGGAATGGCGTCAAACACACGCCATGCTCAAGGTCTACATGCTCATTACCTCATTCACTTTTCTCCATTCCATATTATGATGAGCCATTCTTTAACCGCCTCACGTAGGGCACACGTTTCAAGGATTGTCTGAATTACAGTGTCGCTGTGAAAATCAGCTGTGATACCAACTGTTCAAAAACGATTCTCTTCTGTTGATTTTTCTCCTATTCTCTATCTCTCCCTTAATCTCTCTCTTTATCTTGCTATTTTTTCTCTTTCGTCCTTCTCTGTCGGTTTCTTTTTTTCACTAATTTCTGTCTCCCAATTTCTCTGATATCCAATGTGTGACAACATCTCAGTCTTTTTGCAGCATCTTGTAGTGAGCTCAGTCCCTGTAACAGGTTGTGACAACTGAGAGATTTCCTGACACCATATGATTTCCTGACACCAGGTGAATCCCCCCCAAAATCTGAATTAATCCTAATTTATCTGAATAGGATTTTGGGGACCAATCTGGCATGAAGAACAATAATTCAGAACAATATCCTAAATTTCTTTTCAAAATGTCTTCGTGCCACCCTGATGAATGTGGTCATGACAAAATGATAAACAACAAATTACTTCACAATCACAAATTCCCTCCAGTGTCAGGAGGCTATTGTTTTATTTGGCTTTCAATAATCTGTGACCCTTCTGAAACACTTTTAATCAATTTTCATCTTATCTGTGATAGAGGTTTCCCCTCTGGATTATTTGAATGAATGAGTCCAGTGACATTTTTTTTGTGTGTGTCCTGTCCATCAGAATGTTGACATTGTCTCAATTTGTCAGCATTTTCCCCTTTTGACATTAATCTGTACTTTCTCAAGGGTATCTCCATTCAGTGCTTTAAAGTCATCCCCTCATGCATTATTCAGTGTTTAATTTATTTTAATTAGATTATTCTATCTGCCAAACAGGATGCCCCCTCAAACAAGCAAAATATTTAATTAACTTTTTTTTCTTCGACCTTTAACCAGATCACATTTTCAGAGACACAACAATAGACAGTCACTGGTCGTGACTTCCTTGTGTTTGTTATGCTCCCTAACGGGAACCCTATATAAATCCAGAGAGGTTCCTTTTTTTGAGAACTTTTTTAATACTTATGAGACACAGCTAGTTCAGCCATGCATTATCTGATATCAGGATCATTCCTACCACGGTCTCAAGAATTCAGATTTAAAACTCCAAAGCTCTGTTGATGTAATGGTTCATGGAGAATACTGGAATTATGTCAAATTCAGTGGTTGTCTCAGTGATTGCATGTTCTATAGAGATTGTTTGGCAATGTAACACACAGATTCTTGGTGTAATGATAACATTTTTGTTATTTCGTAGATCAGTTTTGAACTGTAGAATGAATACCCTTAGTAATATTTTGTCAATGAACAAATTGTAGATACTATATATTTTCATCCATTCTGCCTACATGGTGCAGAGCTGTGTTCGATATAATGAAGACATTAAATAAAGTTTGTATTGAATGCTGATTGTCAATACTTCTCTTCAATCCAAGGCCTATTTACCCTGCGGCTCCAGATCTGTTTGGGCAGTCAGTACCATGAATTACATTCAAAGGGGAAGCCAGTCTCTGGCTCACCCTTGGGAACTTTCTAGAACTATTCACTTGTGCACAAGTGCATTCGTGATACATTATTTGTGAGCGTGGGCAGGTTGATTTGGGTCACTGCAGGCTCTTTCCAAGTCTGATATAATTCTCATCACCATTTATGTAGGGCTGTCACAGTACGATCTTGAATGTTGCCTTCATCTTCTCTGCCTCCTACAGCAGAAGAGATAGAGAGAAGAGTGAGAGGGGTGAGATTAGAATTTATAGGCCGTGATATGATGGCCGTGTTGAAGATCAAGTGGCTGGTAATCGCTGTGCCACCTGCAGGGGACTTTGTTACCACTGGATGGTTATTGATGCAGGTTGTTGTTCAGCCTCAGATGCATGGTTTGCGTAGCTGGGTGATCTGTATACCATCCAAATCGCAAAATATCTGCAGACATTTTCCACTGGGGTCTACATTTTAAAATGTATCTGTCTTATATTAAACATTACATTTGCATATCAAAACATCAGCACAATCCCTATGCTCATATTCAGCTGTTATAATGTCACATAACTAAGTTACAAGAGCACGTACAGGCCTGTGCACTTCGCAATTACCCTCAGCCAGTCAGAGAAATTAGCATACAAAGGTTTAAACAGACTCGTTCTGAGGTGGTTATTGTTGAAACCCTCCTGGGTGTGTGCCTGCTGGTGTTGAACTAACAAACCCACTGCACCCCATTGCGAATTTAGTTTCCTGGTCTTGTCGTTTTCTAGCTACACCGTACATCTTGTGATGGCTTTGAATCCTGTGAGACTTAAAGTGGAAGTCCTGAGAGTGTGTTTCATCGCTTAAGGATTCCAGGCTGGACTGGCTGCTTTAGTGGGCAGCTTGATAAGAAAATTGGATGTGCTTCATAATAAAATATCTCAAATCTTAATCTTAAGAATGATAAGCTATCTTCCTGAGTGCTGGATCCTAGTCTTCAGTTACTAACATCCACAACTGAACCAGTCGTCAGACTTGCGCGACCCTTATCAAACAATGTCCGCCATGTTTTATGATGTTCAAAAGCAGCCTAGACTACAATTTTTCACCCTTCAAGTGTTTTTTCTGTAAATTATACACGCGAACCGACGACAGACAGAGAGAACTACAAAATGCACATCTACAATTCTTTGTCATCCTGCATCAAACTGGGGTGGAATTACAAATTATGTTTTCCTGGGCGTCTGGCTCTGTTTGGAACTGCCTGCTACGTTAATTGCCGGTCTTAAAAGGCAGAACATCACCCTGCCTGTACATACATACATAAAAAGTTAAACAAGCAGAATCAAAAAAAAATTCTTGCAGTGTTTATCCTGCTGTCGTCTCAGTGATAAATCCTTAGCCATTGTCACACCTGTCACTGTTCTATGTCCCTGAGATTGAAGTGAAAAAACAACTTAGAAGTGGATGAAGAATGTTTGATGTAATACTGATGTAATACTTCAGCTGCACTTAATATAACATAGTTGAGAATGTACTATATGATTAATCTACAGCTAGCTTGAAATGTTCCTGATCGGGCTCTAATTGGTCCTCTGTAGCATAGCTCAAACAGTTTGAATGTATGGAGGACTACATTTATGAAATATAGTAATACAGTAAACACACATTGTATTTGCATTGGTATTTTCATTGTTGTGGGACAGGTGGACTGTCAGAGGAAGGTAAAATGTTGGAATAAACTACCAAAAGATTTTAGGCGTGCCCCAAACGTATACATTTTTAAACAATTTTTTGTGTTTAAACTTAACCACACAGTGGGTCTTACAGTTTATACGGCTTCTTCGTTTAATCTACTACCGAATCTACCAGATTATTTTCGTTTGTATTCTATTTCTATTTTCTTAATCTATGTTTTATTATAATGATGTTGTTTTATAATTAAGGTGGTTAGAATCCCTTTTGTTTTTAAGGTGGAAAGAATCCCCTTTGTTTTATTGTTTTTATTCAAGTATTCGTTTTTATTCTACTGTATTTATATTTTTCTTTTTCTTTGTAAAGCACATTGAATTTCTTCTGTGTAATAATTGTGCAATATAAATAAACTTGCGTGCTTTTTAGCAGCACCACTTCGAGAGTCGGTTTTATTATCCATCCAGCAAACAAGACGAGAGTTTCAATAATGTTGTTAATTCAGTTATTTCTGGTCTCTGGGGACATCCCCTGTTTAACTCTCTTCCCTTCCTATCGGTGGAAGTTCCAAACAAACAGTATCTTTGGTCCCCTGCTATTGTCCTAATTGGAGGTCAGGATGGGTCCCTGGGGAGTTTTGTTTGTTTCATCTCTGTTCTCTCCTTGCTTTCACTCTGGTCACTGTTGCATCTGTGTAGCCATGGTGATGTACGTAAGAAGACTCGCGATTTTTCATCTGTACAAGGCCCTGATTTGTCGGCCTGTTTTTCTGAGAGGTATTCATTAGTCTGGACTGTCCCCTCACTTCCCCACTGATGCCACCCTCCTGGGGCATTATACTCGTCTTCCTTTACTTCAACTCAACCCCTCTCCCTCCTTTCTCCCTATCTGACCTTTCCTCTCTGTTCTGTGCTCACTTTTCCCTCTCTTTATCTCACGCTGTCTTCCTATCCCTCTCTCTCTGTCTCCATCTCCTTTATTTCCTTAATCTTGTCACTCTCTCCCTTTCTCTATCTCCCTGCATCTCTGCCTCTCCCTTTATCTATTCCGCCATCTCTTTTCCAATCTCTCACTCCTTCCCTCCCTCTCTCCCTTTATCTATTCCGCCATCTCTTTTCCTATCTCTCACTCCTTCCCTCCCTCTCTCCTTTTTATCTCCCTTCCTATTTCCTCTCTTTCCCACTCTTTCTCCTCCCTCCCTGACACGTTTATCTTATTCTTCCCAATCTTTTACTACTTATCTCCCAGAACATTGCAACCATTAGCTATCCTCTTCTCTCTTCTGTTCTCTTTTGACTGAAAAACCTCTGTCTTCCTCAATCTAACGCTTTGATTACACCTATATAGCCTCAATGCACAAAATTGTATGAATGCATTGTCTGGATATGTGCACACCAAAAGATCAACATTCACATCTTGCTGCCATTTCTGCCATCTACCCATACAATTTTGTACATAGGCCTCATTTGGATACAGCACCCAGGATGCACTGCAAGTGCCTCTGCAGAGCAATGCTGCAAGACAAACTGAACTTACCATTGGAAATGAATGTAACTTTGGTGTACCAAGAATGAATGACGCTTTGGGAGTGATTCATTTAAACACCTGAAAATGCGATAGTTTATCCATATTAGACCCAAATGTATTCCATTACAATATATATTGCTTATATCAATGAATCATAGTGTCACAACATAGCATGTGTAGCACGACACAGGCACAGAGACAAAAGCAAAAGTAAATTAATCAAGAAAGACTGACTAGGAGCACAGCCATAGACATACAAACAGACAATGATCAACCAGAAACACCAGGGCAGGAGGAAGTTAAATATCAATCAATCAATCACATTTATTTCATAAAACCCTTTTTCATCAGCGGGTGTCACAAATTGCTTTCATAAAACACCCGGCCTTAAACCCCAGGGAGCAAACAACAGTAGTGATGAACTTCAGTGGCTAGGAAAAGAGAGCCGAATTTAGGAAGAAACCTAGAGTGGAACCAGGCTCTGAGGGGTGACCAGTCCTCTTCAGGCTGTGCCGGGTGAACATATTAAAAGATCAAATTTTAATAGTTCAATGCATGCTGAGTCTATTTAAACCTAGTCCTGAACGGAGGCATGACCAGATGGACAAGGACAGGGACAGACAGGCGAGGGGGGCAGCAGAGTGGCAGCTGAAATCGTTAGGCATCGTCTTGATCTGTAACACAACCAGGAGAACTTTGGACAGGGACCGCAACGAGTCAAGCCTGGTACTCCGCAGGTGTGGGTTAAGATGTCATGTCTTCCTAAGTTTAAAACAACAGAAAACAGGGAACATTTTAAAACTGCATTCCTTAGATCTACAGGGATTTATAGTGGAGAAGGAGAACTGACCCTACTCCCCCAGCACAATAATATATCAGCGTAAGACGTTGGGGCTGAGACAAAACCATAATACAAAAGGACAAGCTGCATTCAAAATCAAAGGACAAAAACCAAACCGAACCGGCCACATTCAAAAACAATAGCAAAATCTAAACAGAACTAAACAGAACCTGACACACACAGCAAAGTCAGAAGAATTGTCATAAACAGTGGATTTAAACTCTGATGTGTCTCCTAGTTTATTTCATCATAACAGAATAAAAATTAGGACCATACTAAATTTGAACATTTCTCAGGCTGTTAACTGCCCTTAATACCATAGAAATAAGAAGTTAACTCAGCAGGCAAGTTTCAGATGACAAGCTAACATTCCTATGAAATTAATATCTATTTTGTACTTACTATCAGCTAGTTAGATCAGGAAAATGTGTTGCTTGCTTGTAAAAAAAAAAGTATTAACCTTGATGGAAGCGAGAGCGTTAACATTATGAACTGAATGTTATCTTAGTTTCCCTTTTGTTGCCAACACTCCAAGAAATGGTTATGATTTATGATTGTTTTACAGACGTACTTTCATGCAGAACCCCGAAACAAACATAAAGAGAAATAAATGTACATAAAAATAAATTAAATCATTATGGTCACTAAGTGGGAAAAAAAACTATTATGCAAAAAATATCTGACACTGGAAGAAAAAAATAACATTAGTGAGACAAAATGACATTACGGAAATAGGGAGAGAAATGCTTTAGGCATTTGGTACTTTCAAAATCAAACCTTTACAACCTGTTGCAAATCAAGTATGCAAAGGGGTGATTAAAAGTCCCAAGCTCCCCACATGACTTACTCCTCCTTACCATCTTTCCTGTAATCTCTCTACAATGCAGTGTCAAGCATCCAAGAGTTTTGCATGTCACAAAATTTACAACTTTGCCTATCAAAGACAGGGCGCATGGTGGTTTGTTAACTGAAGTGTTTTGTAAGAAAAGTAAGCCAGAGTTACAAGAAAATGTTCAATGGATTGGAGAATCAAGTGAGCTATATTCTATAGCGAAGTGTTTCTGGGGCAAAAGGTTTTCTGGATTGTATATTAAAGACAGGAGACTTATGGGAACACATGAAGAATCACACTCTGTTGAAATATAACTGGATTCTGCAAGGATGTCCAATTATATATTTTGGTACTGACTTAATGACACTGAAAGTTTATACTGTGCAATAATTTTTGCGAAAGCAGTTTCATGGTGAGGAAAAATTCCCCTCAAGAATTCTCTGGGACACTATGGAATTCATGGTTGATTCAATAAAGCAAAGTCCTGTGTCGTTTGTATACAGTTTGTGCCAAACTTGGCATTGTGGCCAAACAATTCCCCCTTGGGCTCACCAGTCCAACACAAATTGGTCCACAAGTTTTGATCTTTGGTGTTATATGGCAAACCTCGTCTTGATTTTCTTCTTGATGCTTGTAGATTCCTTGATGTTACTAGAGTTGGGGTTATTAGAGTTACAGGGTTATTACTTCTATGAGCATCTTTCGGTCAGCTCCTGGCCGAAATTTGGCAGAACGACCTGTCCTAGGTAGATAGCCAGTGGTCTAGAATTTTCTATATTTGTAAAAGATGTGTCAGACTGTGGATTGATGTACATTAAACTGCTTGGAAATGGCTCTATAACCCCTCTTAGACTCCTGGGCATAAATAATAATGCTTAGGGCCTCAGATGGGTCTTTAGATCTTGGCATGTTGTGTTAATATGCACCCATTCAGGTGAGACCATATCAAGTCAAGTTTCAAGTCTTTATGGAAGGCTGGACCCTGCCCAGATATTCTCCAACATATTCTAATCATTTGCACCTGTTTTGGTGCACCTGGTTTTAATATTAGACATATTATGGGGATGTTTTAAACGCTTCCGAATTTTGAAAGTGAAATTCTTTCTGGGTTGTCTTTTTCTGATTTTTCACCATTAACAGATACTGTGGTTGGAAGTAAAAACATGTCCAAATAATTAAAATTGACAGCTTTCCAGGTGGTGTTCTATTTCACATGACCTTAATTAACTGGATGGTGCATAGTTAACATTTATAGATTTGAGAAGAAAGCAAGGTGTGATATTGGTAGAACTAGAACACTATTTTCTCATTATGGACTTTAATGTAATTATTCGTTTTTTTATATTAGATTAAAATCCATGCTTCATAATTTATAACATTAACTTTAACACTGTTTAATTCCCTTGAATCATTGATAAAGCACAATGTATTCCAGGTGTTGTAAATCTGAAAAGAACTACATAATTATCAAAGCATTTTTCAGTTTTTATCTGGGATAGCTATCATTTGGACGGCATGTTTTTGTGTGTTTTTACAATTACACTGTCCATCTGGCTAGCCCTGGCCTGGGCATTCTTTTTCATTGTATGTTCTGCTTCTCAGAGTTGGATGCTTTGATTATTCTGAGCAATACGCACGTGTCTGATCGCAAAAGAAAAAGAGATCTAGAAATATTATTCCTATTGAGATGCTTTATATATTGTGCCTTGCAAAAGTATTCAAACCCCTGACTAATTCTCTCAATTTACTGAATTACAAATGGCACATTAAAATATAATTCTGTTGGATATTTTGTTGTAGGATACTGACACTCCAAACCAATTATTGTAAGGTAATCTTGGCTTACAGATTGAAATCGGTGGAAAGGTAAACAAACATAAAAACCCACTGTTGACCTATTATTGGCCAATCTGTGGATCTGAAGGAAAATGGAAACAAAAGAGCATTCCCCATAAGTTAGAGATAAAGTAATACCAATACATAGATTTAGGAAAAGGGTACAAAATAATATTGAAATAGTTGTATATTCCACTGAGCACAGTTAGATAGAAGTGGGTGGTGCGTCACACCACCTATGCACTGACAAGAAAAGGTTGTCCTTCAAAACTCACTGCTCAAAAAATAATACATATGTGAGAGAAGGCACAGAGAATTTAGTAATCACTTTGAAGGAGCTACAGATTTCAATGGCTAGAGTGGGATAATGGTGCGTACACCAAATATATCAAGAGCTCTTCATAAAACTGCCTTGAATTGTAGGGTAGCAAGCCGTTACTCAAAAAGAAGTAGTTACTCAAAGAGTAAAATTTGAAAGCATGACAGCTGCGATGTGTGAAATGGTTTTATGGTGAGATGAGACTAACTTAAAGGTTTCTGGCCAAGTGTCCAGATTTTTACTGGTAGTGTATGTGCTATTTCTATGGGATTACACACAAGTATTCTTTAAGTAAAATGTATGTTCAATAACAACAGAAGAGAAAGACCTGAGAAGAGTTTTCTAAAGTTCCAACCAAGGCATGGTGAATTAGTAAATAGTTAACTCATTTAATCCCTAAAATATATCTACTTTTTTTGGACATAGTATCAAAATAGGGAAATGGATTCACGTAAAATGCACTGAACATATGACAGAACCCACACATCAGTCAGGAACAACTGGATGGCCATGCAGTTATCACAGAGTATGTGTTCAGTGGCTGCACGTCAATTGGGGCAGCATATTGTTCATGGTGCCCCTGTGGGACCTTACTATAGAGCAACCAATAAAGCCCAGTATCTATCATCAGGGAAGGAGTGCCGAGCTAAACACCTTTTCCTTTTAAATAATTCAAACTCTCCGATTAAAGCTGTAATAACAGCTGTGTAGAAGAGTCAACCATATACTGCATGTACTACTCCGATGCTATGAATTCACATACTCTATAGGGATGTGGCCATGTTCTTGCCTTTCTTTCTTTTCTGTTTGTAAAATCACACAGACATATATAGCTTGGGTTAATAACATTGGTCTAGAAGTGATGTTTGATCCATAAACCTCAAGTGATTCACCTGAGAACAGGATTGTACCAGGCAGAATGGAATCTCTGCTGTGAGCAAGGTGAGACTTTACTAATTAACCAATTGCTAGCCTTTTGTCGGTATCCCAATATAGAACTGCTCCCAATATTTTTGGAGAAAATGAAATTCTTCTGTAGTATTCACAAAAGGTCCCAGTCATAGTGACATTCACATAATGTTCCCTTACAAAATGTATTTATACATATTTATGTGAAATAATCAGCATTTCCTAGCTCACAACAATAAGCATTTTTGCCAACTTTGATTGAAAATGTCTCAGCGTGTAGTGAGGAAACATGCTGTAGGACTGTGAGAATGAAGGACTTACAGAAAATAAGACTGAGGGAGCATAGCACTAAGAGAACGTAGGACTGAGAGAACGTAGGGCTGACACTGTTTACTTGAAACCACTTCCTGTATGCCATATAACCTGTATACAGCACACCAGCCACAAACTGTAGAGACACTGTAATCACTTTAAGCTGTCATCGACACAAACACAAACATCAGGTGAGCTGTCTTCTATGCTCCAGTGATTTTATGGAACATGGATATCTCAGGCCTTGTGACTTCACGTCTATAGATGGATGTACTGCCAGGAGCTGAGACTCACAGCAGGGTTGACACACCCTGTATGTGTTTGTTTGTGTGTCTTTGTACAGGTTTTACAGTACATTCGAGGAAAAAAAGTCCCCACCAGGATAGTAAAACCAGAATTGTTCCCCCTTAAGGAACATTCCTCCGGTCCCCTCACTGAAAGCTATTCTTAGCTTAGGCGATTGCACAGTGCACATATTCAGACTGTTTTGCAGTGCACATGTTCAGGCTGTTTTGCAGTGCACATGTTCAGGCTGTTTTGCAGTGCACATATTTAAGTTAAAGTGTTTGAAACCAATTAAAACATTTGAAGTAGAAAGATATTTCTGGGAAGAACAACAAGGATTAGGGGTGAGGTTTAGAGCTGAGGAAAAATAGGATTTCGAATTTGAACAATTGTTAGGGTTCTCACAATGACAGTAAAAATGTACTCTGCATAATTATGTGTGCGTTTATAAGGGAGGGGATTGTGGTAATTTTGATTCGTCACGTCTAGGATCAGTTCTGAATGATAGATTCATACTCATATCGTACAATGTTTGAAACATGAAATAGATTATTGGAACCTGCAGGACTAAGAACTTTTGCCCACAGCCTGCCATTTCTCTGGCTGTCCTTTTGATATATTCGCTGTTACGTTTTTCAATTAAGCTTCTGCCAACTTTTGGAGAGGAATGAGAGAGGTATGAGAGTTTCTGTGGTATTAAATTAGCTGTGTGGACATGAAATGAGCTGAGATATGGCTCCCCTACTTCTAAAAGGTCATGGAGGAACTGTAATGCTTCATATCACCCAGCCACTACTGGAATATCAAGTAAAACATCGATGACCATTCAACAAGTGTTGCACGTTCTCTGCCCCTTTACTGAATCCTCCTTTACAGCCATCTCATCCTCTCACTTTACTCATTTTATTAGCTCAAATTATTTGAACCCAAGCCTCACGTTACTGTTTTGCTCAGGTGGTATTTCATGCAGAATCCATTATTCACTCCTAATTTATGTTAGCAATGAATGATTTTTAATATTCTAATTAGTTTTATATTTCCTACTTGGTCAAATGAAAAATTATTGAACTGTATGGTACATGGTTTTGTATTTTGAATCAAATAAAATTGCATGAGTATTGCACAATCAACATTTTATTGGTTAGCTTTTTTTTTATTATTCTGTTTGTGGTTAGGTTGGTAGTTAATAGGTACATTTCCTATCTGGTGTGGATAGCAAAAAACATTTTCGACACCCCCATTCCTTTTCCTTCAGTAATTTTCCATCCTCCCACCCATACCATTCTTTCCCACCGTTGGAAAACAAACTGAAAACAAGTCTCCTCAAGCGTCAATGGTTCTTACACCAGTCCATGGTCAGTGGTAAACCCAATAAATGTATCTCAATTCCAACCTTCCATTGTCCAGAACATTTTCCTATTATTTTATTATGTTATTGTTTCCCTTTGTACCACTGCCCTCTTTATCTATATAGGATATCTGCTGAAGCTTCACAAATAGGCAGAAATTATGAAGGTGGGAGGCACCTGTGCCTCAAAGACAGATATTCAAGAAACTCAGCTTAGGCTTAAGTAACTCCACTCATTCTTCTGCATCAGCTGGTCAAATTTGAATATCAAACATGCAAGCACACTCCAGAAAGAAGTATCTGCATAATAGTAGTCACAGTAACGTCACTTCCTTGTAGGAGAAATATCTGGCAAAGTCATCTGGCACCAAATTATACACTTCAACTGTGAGAAGAAGCCTTTTGGAATTGACCTTGTTGTAGCTAGGATCATTCTGACAATTTTCCTCTACAATTCCATATAAGCATACATTTTGGTGCAAGATGCTGAGCAAGTACTTTACCAGACTTTCTTTCCCTCAAGCAGTGATTTTTAAGTACATCAGATGCATAAAGCATTTTGGATCTTCCGCTGCATATTCCATCTTTAACTTGCCCAGTGTTTTAGGTTTCTATATGAAAATTATTCTAGCCATTTTACAAGATACCCATTATCTTTTAAAAAATACTTTATATACTGCCCCAACAGCCATAGCACCAGGATTTTTTTCTCCCGGGTAAGGGGGAGCTTGATCAATATGTAGGGGTGCTAACAGAATGGCTGGTTATTAACTTTTATATTCATTTAAGAATTTGAAATACTCAAATGCTTGAGTGGGCTTAACTGGGCCTATGCAGATTCGTGACATGGCAATAGCACCCCCTAGTATCAGTGCTGTGCTGTGCCTGCACCCCAACAATTTGACAGAAGACAATATCTTGATTGCACAATTCCACAAGGCCCTCTACCACCTGTACGAGAGACACACCTATGTGAGAATGTTGTTCACCAACTAGAGATCAGTGTTCAACACCATAATACCCTGAAAGCTGATCACTAAGTTCAGGACCCTGGGACTGAACGACCCTGGATTCTGGACTTCCTGGCGGGTGGTAGACAGAGGGTGAATGTAAGCAGACCTGGGCTCTAGCCCTGGGTCTTTTCTGAATAGCCCCGGATCTCAAGTTGACCAAAAAATGTACCTAATGAAAAGTTGATGATAGCCACTGTAGAACATGTGTGATAATACATTATTTTTACGGTGAGTATTCACTGCAGACAGATGTAATTCCATACTGTTGGTTCATCTTACATTTGCAGTTCCAATGTGTAAACCAGTATACTAGTGCCCTCAAGTGTAGATATGAAGTAGGACAAAATGACGATAAAAATTTTGGATTTCCAGCCAATATATGGTGTGTGACTGTGTACTTTGTTGGCAGAGTTAATTTACAATTACAGTATTTACCATGTGTGACCCCACACAAAAGACATTTAGAATAATAGATATACATGTATGACTCATACAATACCACTATCCTATCTTCCCATCCTTAGTAGAAACAGACCAGCATCCTACTGCACAAGCATCTGCATGATGGATTCATTAGCTGCAGACAAGTAAGAATTGATATGTCTGTCAATACTACGAAATAGGAAATACAATATAATTTGCTGGAGGCAAATCAGTGACCCTAGATGGGCATATACAATTAAAGGAGGCCTCAGGGGCTAAAGCCCAGCTATCTATCAATTGAGAGAGAAGGCTGGGACGTGGATTGTAATACTGGCTTAAAGTATGAACATCTGGACTGGCACAGTGTGTACATGTGTGTAACAGAGAGATAGTCAAACAGAGTGAAAGAGAGAGATGGACAGAGAAAGGTGATCGCAAACCCTATAATGGCTCAGGGGGAGAGTTAGAATTCAACGGGGCAAGTCATTACTGGAACATATGTGAATCTAGGCCATACCAATTGTGCTTCTATAAACGATCCAGTTACTGAATACAGCAGTGTGGTTAGGGAGTAGATGATCCAGGAAGATGGTAATGAGTGATGAATAACTTTATTTAAGAAGATTGATTTGGAAATACAGTATCTAAAGGCAATAGAATGAGGTCTTGACAAAGATCAGATGTAACCTAAAAAACACAGTTTGGTTACAACAAGCTTTATCTAAAGAAAAGACTCAAGACCATGGTAAATTAAACATGAGCCAAAAATGTCATTCCAGATGAATATTTACATTAATATATTTTGGCATATTTCATTGTCTTACATCAGATGGCAGTGATCCACCATACTCATCCCTCAATCAATCAGTGCAGGTGGAATTGTTATTTGTTGCGAGATGATGGATCTATTTCGGAGCATTCATTTTTTATATTTAACAGGAGTTTTCAGAGTGGGAGCCCAAGTCTCAAAAAAGGCATGTTTAGTCAATCACAACATTTCATTGGCTTTTTGTAAGAGCTCACAGAGCTTGATTCTACACTGACTGCTTAGTTACGACGATGGGTATCAAGGGACCTAATGGGCCAAGATTACAACAACATTACATCACCGCCACCACCCTGTACTGTTGACAGTGGTCAGGAATGGTCCATGGACTCAATTATGTCAGATCCTGTCTCTGTCATCATCATGATGAAACAGGAGCTGAGATTCATCTGACCTTAGATTTTCCTCTCATTTATAGTACAGTGTTGGCAATGTTGTGACCATTGGATATTCTGTTTTGTCCTTTAAAATGCCAGAATCCTGACTCTATCCTGCTTCCTACTGCTCAGCACACAGATTCAGCTCAGTCATGGCTAATGTTTACACTGCTTCATGGGCACCAAGAGGAGCTTGAAGTGCCCTGTTTCCTCAGCTCGGGACTGTTGATGTGGATGGAGGCATACTCACCCCTCCGTTTCCTGTGACACACTATCACATCCTCTGTCTTGCTGATTGCCGCCTGATGTCGAGGGAGAGGTTGCTGTCCTGAATTAACCCTACCACTGCCGTGTGAATGATCAGTCCGACTGGTAACAAATCTCCATCCAGCATTCATAGGGCCGGAGATTATAACAAGCTTGTCATATGCCAACAAAACTGCTTAGTTACCATGTGTGATTACCTTGCAAAGTTGTGAAGTCCCTTCTGATATTTAACATGTGTGCTATCTGGCTTGCCCTTCTGTGAAAGTACTACGCTTCATCATTCCTTGCAGTTGCTGAAGGAACGTCCTGAGGGAGATAGGGCACCTGTATTCACAAGTAAGACAGTCATTTACTGGGAAGTCGATACGCTTTGTCTCTCTTTTGGCCAAGTGAATTTGTCCTCTACATTGAAACAATGGACTCTGTGTGTTCTTGCCTGCCTGTGTATGTAATCAGAGTGGGTTTTAGGAGGGTGAGATAGATTTGCATGTTTGAGTTCATTTAGTGACACCTTCACAAGGCTCCCTGCCTGTGTCCCACATAGGATTATATCTATGCTTTCACTCTCAACCTAGGGCCCTAATTTCCCTCAACCTATGATGCCTCAACTGTCACTAAACCAAACAGGCAGACATGAGATTATTTTATTGATAGCAAATGTGGAGGAAACAGGGTATGTACAATGTGTTGGTTCAGAAAATTCACCTGAGGACCAAAGACATTGACATATCAGAAGTCAGTGTAGGGTCTCTTCTGTCCAAGGTATACATACCTGATCATGTGGATGCCCAGCCAAGCACACCGGCTATTGTTGACTCTTTTAGCAAAGCCATGGAAGAGTCATTTAGAGTTGCCATAGGCCTATTTGTGCTTTCTCCGAATAGTCCTTTTTCACCCACATACTTTTTGAGGATGACCTGCACTATTCAGTTTCAGAGTTGTGCCAAATTCTTTCTAATAGAGTTACTGTGTGCCAGACAATATTGAATGTATTATACATTTTTAATCCTGCCACTGATTGGTGCTTTTAAAGGACCTTATTCTGGATTTGCTTTGAGTATTGCTTTGTCTTCTGGAGGTGTTTTTGCGCAGGTGTATTTAACCTGAATTCTTGTGAAACAGTAATTGCACACAGATGGACTCCATTCAAATACTTATGCAACATCTTAAGATAAGCTTTGGTGAGTTCAAAAAAGGTTTCAAATACAATTATCTGGATGTCTGCTTAATTTTGTATTACAAACTAAATTTAAGGAAAATATAAAATGTCCAAAGGTGAATTTTCATTGTTTTTACAAGGGAAGTAAATGGAAAACCCATTTGAAAACCCCTGTCCCATACAATGTAAGAATACCTTGTATTTGGGAATTGTCTTCAGTAAGTTCTGTTTATGGATAAAAATGTGGTAGCGAGACAATCCATTGATTGTCTATTATCAAGTTTATAGACAATCAATGGATTTGTTTTCATAGTAATAGCACACTACATATTATATTAAAGAGTATGGTCCGTTGTTTATGTACGTGGTATATTGTAAATACATAACAATTACGCGATGCCTAAAAATACATACGATGTCATGCCCGTGGGTGTATACACCACCACTATCAGCTATGGAGCATTCAGGATTTAAACCACCCATATAGGCACTTTCGTGACGTGACACAATAGCCTGAACGTGTTTGGTCAATCGTCTGCTGTGTAAAAAAAATCCTGTATTCATTGACCAATGAGATTAACATCTCTTCTCCACAGATGTGCATCACTTTGACTTTCTGCCACTCATGCGAAGAAGACTTGGCAGAACACATGTGGGTCTGACGTTTCAAAAGTCAATGGGACAGTGAAAGGGAAGTCCTTTGTTTGTTAATTGACTAGAAATCTAAATCCAAAACATAGATTTGAGCCAATGTTATCGGAAGCTAAAACTGTCAGTATTACATCCTCGCGAAGGTGACAAACTGACACAAATCATTTTTTGTGAAAAACAACGTGATACGGAATGAGAGCCTTTTCTTGGGTAGTTTACACATGCGTAGTTTGTTGCGAAACAACAGTTCGATTAGACGATGCCGTTTTGCGCATGGGCAGTGTATTGCCAGTGTAAGGTCAACCACGTGTCTAATCCTAGATTTTTTTGGAGGATCACTTCCTGCCTAAATTCCTGCTACATGTTTTTGATATTTTTGAACCGGGTAAGTAGAAAAAATGGCTGCGTCTGTCGGATGTGATCACTACGTGCGCAGTTGCTTGTTGAAAGTGAGTATACATTTTTTATAAGCAAGTTGTAAGATATGTTATTTATTGACCTCTGCTTTATTCAGCTTGCTACAGTAGCTGCTGTAAAGTAGTATACTTTGTTCTGTATTAACGTTGGGCCGCGGACGATAAAATGTCAATAACTGAAAACAAATGTTCGTTAAGCCATCAAGGAATAATTATCTAAGCCAGAAAGTGATTTGGTGCAAATATGTTAGCTATTTATATAATATTCATGTTGCAGTCATTACAAATATGTTATATCTACAGTGCATGCGAAATCCATGGGATTAATTTAGCTAGAGCTAGATCGGCTAACACCGGTTTGCGGAAACCGTCCCCTGCCAGAATGTGACCCCCATTCGCGTGGACGCGCACGCTATTCTCCTTTGCGAAATGCTTGCTTGTGAAGGTGTTTGCCCTTCACTTCCTTGTCAATTTACGTACGTTTCTCTGATCTTAGTTGAACAAAACATTATTTATTTATGTCATTAAAGACAACAGTAAAATTATGACGTTTTTCGCATTTTATTATCGACAAAAGGCGCTGTTTGCGCGGAAGACGCTTGTAATGTAGTTTTCTGTTAGGCTAATTTGTTCCGGTGTATTGGTCAATAAACACATGCAGTAGGTTTACGTTTTCCAGAAGTATACACCATCACGGTCCTCTCTCGCCTTTATGACTCATTTGGTAGTGTGTTAGTTTAAAATCTCGCAATTTCTGACAAAAAGAGAATGTGCCAATTACAGCCAAACCCCCTGAAACCCAACAAAAAATGTTTTGCAATTTAGATTGTTTTATATCACTAGTGTTTGGTGCATAACAGACATATTACCAAAAAATCAATTTGTTGTTGTATGTCATTGTATTGGCAAGCTCCTTTACTTGCCTTCCAAAAATCCCCCCTTGCATAGTTAACTATAAAAAAGTTTTTCTTTGGACAAAAGTACAATGTTCTGCTGTTCACTACCGTGAATATACAATAACAAGTATATATTTTTGTAATATGTCTGCTCTGCACCAAACACTTCCGCCATATAAAACAATCTATATTCCAAAACATTTTTGCAGGGTCTCAGGAGGGTTGGCCATTGGCTCATTTTCTTACACACGGCAGCGAAGTGAAGAGCAAATATAGCTGAAACATCACACAAGCAGGCAAATAATAGAGTGTGCGTGCGTGCATGCGATAGGGGTGTCAGATTTTGGCAGTGGGACAGTTTACGGCACTACACCGTCCTGTCACTGTCCTCCAATGCCTGGTTTGTTTGTTAAATAATTCTCGTGAACTTTGACAGTGTTTAGATAATATACATTTTAACGTTACACTTTGCAATTAAAGAGTTGTGACCACCAATGAGTGTTGCTGACTTGTTTTCATCTCCTAAGGCTCCGTGTTGTGGTAAAGTTTATATTTGTCGCCTCTGCCATGATGCTGAAGAGGACCATCAAATGGACCGCTTCTCGGTCAAGGAGGTCCAGTGCTCTGTCTGCAACACTGTACAGCAGGTAGTTATCCTGTAGCTAGGTGCAGAACGTATGGCAGTAGCAATTAAATGTTTCAGGTTATTCAACATATTAATATTGTCCACTTTCTTAAATTATTTTGTCTGGTTCTTCATTCAGGCACAACAAACTTGTCAGGAATGTAAAGTGAAATTTGGGGAATATTACTGTAATATATGTCACCTGTTTGATAAAGACAAGAAGCAATATCACTGTCAGCCTTGTGGAATATGCAGGCAAGTAACTTTTATTTGTATTGTTATGGGTTATTACTACCAGGCTGAGGTTAATGTATTTCCAAGTGTGCATATCATGACCCTTTAACAGTCCAACATGCTAAAATGTAAATTCTCAAGTCAAACATGTTGGTTGTAAATATCTATAACTAAAACTATAGGGGGGATAATATGCCAATTGTATTTCATATAATAAATAAAAGTACATACAATTTAAGGCAAAGAAAATGTTCACAGCCTCAGTCTTACAGAACATAAGGAAAATCTACCGAAAAATCTTCACAATTTAAGAGGAAATGGCAACAAATCACTCGTGGGGCACAGTCTAACCCATAAAAACCAAGTCGCAAAAGTATTACAATTATGGACAAAACGTAGGTCAGAGGATTTTGTGCTCTTTGCAAATGATTCCGTTAGATATAGTTGTTTGTGCATACCTTCAGCATGAACAACTTGTGTTACAACGCTGTGAAGACTGCAGTACAGGAATAATGGTCCCAAAGTGAATGTAAATGTGTAGACAGGCTACTCTGCATTATTTCTATTGATCGATCAATCATGTAGCTCTCTTTTGTGAAATGTATAAAAAAATATTTAAAACTTGTATTATTACTTTCCAACCCTTGAATAGTCTGCTGCATGTAAATTTACTCAAGCAGTAAAAACCTCTGTAATTTGAATGTCTCCACCCAGTTTTCTTTGAAAGACATTCAAGACACTCAGAATGTGTTGGTTATGTGCGTCATTGGATTCATCTGTTGCGGAATATATGGTGTACTTTTACTTTGTCAAATGCCCTACAAAAGTAGCACATTCTTTTGTCATATTATCCAGATCCTGTCCTGCAATCTCTTTACATGATCAAATTATACAATTCACGACAAGTAGGGTATCTAATATTTCAACAGTATTTGCATTAATTAATTTATTTATCCAATTGTTTTGAAAACATGGTGGAAGTTGTAGTCTGTAGTGATAATGCATATCATACTTTGATAACTGTTTTTGCTTTGTGCGTTCTCTTGGTCATTAAATACATTAGCTAGCATATTCATTTAACTCAAAAGCATATATTCAAATACATTTGGGTGCTTTTCATGAATGTGACTATAAAAATCTGAAGCTCATTTTTAGCTATCAGAACAAAAATTCAGAGGGCAGGAATTTAACTGGGTATTAAAAGCATTGTGTAATGCCTTCATCCGAAATAGGTGCGCCTCATCCGAAATCACCCATGCCAACATTCACACATAACCAGACCTACAGTAGATTTTTGGGGGGGCAGATATCTGTCACCTAAGAGGCATTTTATTTTTTATGTGCAGTAAACATTGTTGTGGTAAAACAAGTCAAATTAACTTGCTTGATAAACTGAAGGTTCAATGAAATGACAGCCTATAATGGGTTGATTTCAGAGAAATTGTAGGATTAATCCATCAACGCAAGTAAAGCCGAGTAGCCTACCTACACTGACAAGATCTGACCCTAGTTATAACAACAGCATTCAAATGCCCATATATAGTGGAACTGAGTTTGACAGCTGATATCTGACCAGCAGCCAACATTTTATATTTGCATTTTATAACATGTCAACTGCAGAGTTGTATAATATGTTAAGTTCTAAATTGTATTCCTACAGGATTGGACCAAGTGAAAAATACTTCCACTGTGAGAAGTGCAATCTGTGTTTAGCCGGTGATCTAAGAGGAAATCACAAGGTGATGTTCAACCTTTAACTATAATCCTGATTAACCAAACCATAATAATCACACTAAAGATAGTATTTTCTGTTTTTCTTTGAGAGGAATGCTGTTAAGTATTTTTATTTCCACTGTGCAGAAGGCAGTGAGGTCTACTCCCTTGTAAAAGGAAACCTTTGCCCAAACCTCTGCTTTCAGTTACAGTCACCTGTATTGGCCACGCCCAAAATGAACTTTCCTATTCATTTCTAAGACATAATTTGGACATTGTGGCTGTCAAGGCTAACAGGACCTATTTTTGAAACAGGCTTCACCCAATCCTATTTTTTTCAACAAATCTATGACAAAAACTTGAAACAGTTCTGACAGATGTTTGTATTTGAATTGACCCACTCTAGATTACCCTTACCAATGCTTTGGCTTTATTGTTTCACTTGATTTATATGTAATAGCCTGCTTTTATTTTTCCAGTGTGTTGAAAATGTTTCAAGGCAGAACTGCCCAGTGTGTATGGAGGTGAGAAAATATGTTTCGATTTTTTAAGATGGGTCATCATTATTGGCACCCCTGTTTTCAATAGCTATTAGTAAGTCAAGCTCGTTGGTCAAGCACATCTGTGGTGGCTATGGTGTGGATCTTTGATGATGGGTTTTTTCCATCCTTGGGCACTATTTCCCCATTGCACTAAGACATTTTAGCTAAATACCTGGTAGGCTGAAGATATGCCACGAAGTAGATCATCCATACGATAACCAAAGGAACTCACCCGAATCTATAAAGAAATGGATAATCAATCTCCTTCCCTGTACTTGAAGACCATTGAAAACATGTAGTCTAAATTGAAATGGCAGTCCATAAGCACAGAAGAAGTTTATTAAGATTCTGGAACAAATCTGTATGATGAAATTCTCTAAGATCTTTTCCAATGTTTTGTCCAACTTCAAAAAATATGCTTAGTGTAGGTCAGCTCTAAAGGTGAGGTACTGGAAAGGGTGGCAATCATATTTGACATTAAATAAAACATTGTTACATTTTTGTCCTAGATAAATTGTATTTGTATAAAGTACTACTGTTTTATCATCAAATTGTATCATTTAATTTTTTTTGTGTTTCAAATTTCAACTGTTGCAATAATATGGGGTCTGACTTCTTAAAATATGTTTGTCGTCTGTCTAAGGATATGCACACATCTAGAATTGGAGCTCATGTTCTTCCATGTGGACATCTTCTACACAAGTAAGGAATGTTCCTTTGTGATTCAAAACTTTGTGATTAGTTTACTACCTACATAAACCAAATTAGAAATAAAAATATGCATTGATGCCACTGAATTGAATGAATGATCAATCAGGGGCAATTCTTGCGGCTGATTTGTCCTCTGGTCTGTGGTACAGGGGTTTTGAATGGGGTTTTCTTGTTTTTCAGAACTTGCTTTGATGAGATGGTTCAAACCGGGTAACGTCTGTAATCCTTGTCAAATATTTTGCCAGTAGACCTACCAATAACTCTAAGTGACTTCAATCATATAATCTCCATTGCTTTCATGTAAGCAATAATATTTTGCCTCTTTGTTCTTTAGTGCATATCGCTGCCCACTCTGTATGCACTCTGCTTGGGATATGGAGAACTACTGGGAGCAGATGGACAAAGACATCGCTCAAACTCCCATGCCCACTGAATACCAGGATGCCACTGTGAAGGTATGACAAAAGTACTCACATGTGTGCATAATCCTCTTATACTTTTACAATACGGCGAAGCACAAGCGAGTAGGAAACTGCCTTATTGAACATTTGAGTCATTTAGCAGATTGCCTGATCTGGAGGGAATTAGTTACATTATTATTTAGCTTTTCAGTTTACCTTGACTGACTGGCTGACAGTGTTGTTGGCTAGAAATGGATGTAGACCATTTTACAAATGTATATGAATAGGTAAATTATTCAGGCTTTACATTTGCTATTTGATGTTTCATGGATTTTGTTTGATTTTTGAAGCACATAGAACAGGTATATTTAGGTCTAAATTATTATTTTTCAGATGAAAAGAAGACGAAAGGTATCTAGGCAAAAATACTAGGAAAGCCCATTACTGCTCCCACATGCAGGCATTTCCATATTTGGAAATAGTTTCTATGTGGGGAGCAAATGCTCAATCTTGACCTTACTCTGAGTTTGACACACCTCAGTCAAAACGTTCTGTTGTTCCATTTTTCGGTTACCTACTGTTTGTGTGTACTGAATATTCCGTATTGACCACTACATCAGCCTTACAACTCCCTTTCTTGACTGCAGATCATATGTAATGACTGCCAGAGCCACTGCACGGTGCCCTTCCATGTATTGGGAATGAAGTGCGGTGGCTGTGGGTCATACAACACAGCACAGGATGGCGGACTGATACAACAGCCCCAGGAACCGGAGTGCCAGTCCCCAGCACCAGAACCTTAGATGTAGAATACCTGTAATTCTTGGGACTCTGTTCTTCGTGGTTTCTTTGCCCCATTCCAATGTCTATGCTGCCTTAACTATACTAGTTTGTGACTCCACCTACTTCTATGGCATTGCTCTGCAAAGGTAGTCCTGCTTGGGATCCAGTGTGTAATATGTTTTTGGAAAGGAAAAGTATTTCACATACCTATTAGAAATTGCTATTGATCCTTTCTTTACATGAATAGTAGATTTGTGAACAAGAACTGAATAAGGGGAAGCAATTGCAGCTTTGCATGTCTAAACGCCCAAGTGCTTCAGTCTGACATTACCATGTTCAGAAGTCTATTTGTTAAACTCAGGTATTTGAAGTGTTTAATTAGTAACATTGTTCATTCCATGTATGAGTTGAGTATTTATTTTACTTAGTCCCATAGATGACATGTACATAAATTGTTCAATTGGTACAGCTGTAAGAATGGATGTGTAACTACTCCATGCTTGTCGGTACTGTTGCACACAAAGCATAGAAAAATTAACCCTTGTATTGCCTTAATTGATGCAGAAATGGGGGTGTTGTGAAATTCTCAAATTTTACTGAATTATGAATTTGCGGTCATCCCAGAATAAATGTCAACTAAAAACAAAGTGTAGTGAATAACTAAGGATGAAATGTTTAGCTTACAAATATCTGCTTGTTTTGATACTAGGCAACAGGTTACTTATGAGCAGCTTCAATTAAACTATTGCCCATTGGGTCCTGACACTTCTGATTGCAAGATTGTGCAAACATGACTGACTAGCTGGGATCTGGTTTTGCTGAAATGTTGGGTTGTTTAGCATGAGGCCTTTTGTAAACAGTCCTGGCTTAAACGGTAAGATGTAGGTTGTTTGACAAATGGTAGTTATTCAGTTCCAACCCATTTGCACCCATCTATTCAAGTGTATTAATGGGTTGAGTAACTTTCAGTACTCATGCAAGGTCTGTGGTGCAAATTCTGAAGTGAATTGAACTCAAGAACATAAGGTAACCCAAGCAAAAATGCATTGGTTTAAACCTAAATGGATGCACAGGAGGCCTAAAGACTGACATGGGGGCAGATTCAAATAGATCCATATAACTTGCAGATTGCATCAAGATTGAGGACCTGTACTACGACAAACTTTATTGTAACTTGGTAAATGAACCATATGGATCAAGAGCTTGCACCAACAGCTAGAAAATTCTGTAACTTTGCCAAACTGATTCTAGTTATAGAAAATTATCCAAGCAGCAAGGGTTATTTCAATTTCAAACTTGTGCCAGTTTGATACCAAAACATTAGGCTACTGGAATACAATTTTTTAAACTAATTAAAACCAATGGTATGAGTCCTGAACTGAAATCTTTAGTCTTTTTGCACAGAAGCAAGCGTGATTAGTATCATTACCTAGATGGAGCCAGGCATATAGAATCCCACTGTTTGATGTCAAAATAGCAATGCCACCCTTCAAGGTGATTTCCATGTTATTATATAGAAACAAATGAAGACTTGAATTGATTGAGAAGCTGATGTAAAACAATACAATAACATTGATATTTTAAAAGTTATTTATTGAGTAGAAAGAGACAACATTAAGCCACAGACGAGACCTCTTCCTGTGAAATCAGAACAAAAATTGTTTAAGGCAAAACCAAATGTTGACCATGTTTTCCATTACTGCAGCTTTACACTATGGCAGTCTACACTACCTCGGTTAAATTGGTTTTGGCTGAAACATGGGAAGAAGCTTCCTCGTGCTTCTCCAGGTCAGTCATCCTAGTCTGCTTCATCTCAGGGCTTGCTTGCCTGAGAGTGGGAAAATGCAAGTCAGTCTTCTTAACAGAAATAAATCCAATAGACAGCTGATATTCAAATGCAATGGAGACATTTCCAGGCAGGATGTTATGGATGGGGTGTCAAACATTTAACAGTCACTGTACAGCAGCAGGATGAAAGCAATATGATGTGTGAATGGATGTACCAGTGTATCCAGTTGTGTGGTCAAGGAAAATTCTGGCCTAAAAATGGGGCGTTATGTATAGGTCCATTAGGTTCTACATGCATCCTCTAGGTTTAGGTAGCCTGGAACATTTAACCCATAGTTATAATCTACTGCAGGCCAGATTTAATCAGCAGTAGTTTTCCCACCCAGATTTAGTGTCAAGCAGCACAGCATACCTGGTGTTCGCTGCCTTCCGTTTCTGGAGCACAGCAGCGAGGACACTGATAATAACAATCCCAGCACAGAGCCCGACAGCGCCATAGATGAGTGGCCCTTGTGTGGATGGGGAGAGTTCGTCACTGCAAGAGTCTCCATTGTAACCTGGCGTGCAGATGCAGGCGGTGCCACCACTCCTCTCCTCACACTCCCCATTCCCATTGCAGTGAGTTTCACTGCACTGCTGGGCATCAAGCCTCCGCACAAGGCCACTGTTGTCCAGGGAGGTTGTGGTTGAGCTAGGACCTGCAGAACCTGGCACACTGGGGCTGGCAGGCTGGGTTGGGGCTTTGGAGTAAACTTCAGACTTCCCTTTGTGAAGGACACCTGAGACATGGTTCAACAATCCATGGGGAGAATTAAACCAGTTTCATATTTGTATGTTGATAATGTGAACAACCCTGATACAGGCCAAAGACTGGGTGGATAGTTTTGGTAGTAGTGCTCAGGAAAAACATTGCACTCTTTGGAATGCGAAGTCATTAGAACAATTTCTGACATTTTCTTGATCTACTCACAGTTCTCATCTGAGGTGTCAGGGCAGTTGGGATGCCCATCACAGAACTTTTCCAGTGGAAGGCACAAGCTCTTATCTAGACAAGGTCTGGTACCAGCTGGGCAGTATGGGTCTGGGGCACAGTGTGTTGCATTGAGTGGTCTATGTTCATGCCCACACCTACAGGTCCTGCCACCAGGAACTGCTAGACAGAACTGACTACAGTCTCCATTTCCAACTGAACAAAAGTTGGAGCCTGAAAAGCAGATGTGTAAGAGAACAAAGGTTGAGATGTAGCATCTTACCACTGGTGGATGGGAAATCCCAACAGCCACCGTGAGGCATGGGAGGGGCCCGATGTCAAGGGCCCTGCCCAGCAAAAAAAAGACATCTGAAAGCGTATCATCCCAATATAAACAGGCTAAGACCATGGTGTGGTGCCTGGAGACATGGGAATACCCTAATTCAACTTCCACTTCCTTCATTTCAAACTGATATTTCCTTCCATGTCAATTAAACTTACAGTAATGCATGTGCAATACACATTTTAGGAATGTCACATTTCTATACTGCACAGACCTGCACTTACATTCAATAGGCCTAGTTGTAGGTAATATCAACATGTTCCATTGGTATATTTGATAGGGTGATATGTTTAGGCAACTACAGGTTAGATAATTACTGGATTAAAACATTGTTGACTAGAATGGCTCACTTGACAGAAACTAGGTGAAGTCATTACTCAAACAAGGTTTAGAATAAAGTCCAAATGAATAATACTGTTTCAAAATTAACACTTAACGTCACAGTCCGGGTATAGTCTGTTAATTGTGCTTTTGTAGGTTAACTTCGCCTCTTTCAATGGCTGAATGTATGGTTACTGGTAGACAGCCATCAGATTGGCATAGGAGGCAGTGGTGTAAACTAATAGATGGTGTTGCATTGAGGGGATTTGTGGGGGGACTCTGCACAGACCAGGCTGCCAATGAATCTTAGTGAAGGTTATGAAAGAAGCTTACCAATCTGTCTGGACTCGCTGAAGGCTGTCAAACTGACAACTTCTGTGTTGACCTCAAACCAAAGCTTCTTTGTCATTTGGGCATCTCTATACCAAAATCTTGTGGTCTCTGAAAGTCATACAAGACCAAAATCATGTTTATGTTTTGGGTTCATCATCCACCATAACTGTTGGATCTGCTTTAGATAATGATCAAAACCATTAAGATAACATGGATACTGCTGTTTAAAAAGAATTTACCACTTTTTGTCACCCATATGAACAGGCCATTGCTGAGAGCAAATGCAGTTAAGCCATCCCCGGTCTTAAATTCCTTGTATCCAGAACCATCAACGCTAACAGAGCAGATTGCTCCAATACCTGGAAAATAAGATAAGAATATACCAGAATCCCTCAGTACCACTTCTAAAGAACAGAATGTTCTTGAACCACAAGTTTCTCACCAATGTCAGCCCAGTAGATCTCATCACCAGTGTTAGAGAACGTCAGGGAGCTGGTTTGCACTGCATCCTTCCACACCAGAGCACGTGTCGCCCCATCCATGTGGGCACACTCCACCTGAGTTTGTGCACTTCCCCCCAGCTTGGCCATGTTGGTAAAACAGAGCCTTCCACTAAGTGGGTGAAGCGCTATGGACTCGAGACCGCCAACATCCGGAATTAAAACTGCAGTGTGTTCCCCACTGGAACAGGTGACCTGCAGGCGTGGCTGCATGGAGCTACTCCAGTATACACTACGGGTTATCCAGTCTAGAGCCAGAGCAGTGACCGTGTCCCCTTTTAGTTGTAGGAACTGGCCACGAGACACCAAGACAGTCTCCTTCAGCTTGAATACACTTACAGATGATTGGCCAGAGTCTGCCAGGTACAGGGTCTGGTCTTGCATGCTATAATCCAACATGGCAGCCTCATTGACATTTGAGAGAGGTAAGGTGAGGTGCTCTGGCCAGCTCTTCAGAGCAGAAGCACCTTGCATGGTCTGTAGGTAGACCTAGAGACAACAGGTAAAGATTGTTCAAACATGAACTTGACATGTATCCCTGAAGTAAAACGGAACAATAAACTAATGCTTGTGACCCAAGCATTTGACAGAATTATTGGCCAGTATTACCTGGGTGACTGTAGTAGGCGACAACACCAAGAGAAAGGCGGAGTTAACCAACTTGGAGCAGCTCAGGCCATCCTGCCCAAGCAGCAGACCGGATGGACACTTGCAGACAGCTTTGAAGCCAGGGGCCAACACACACAGGTGAGAGCAATGACGTTCCTCACAAGGATTCACAGTGCTTGTCTGTAGCAGCGGGTGAACCACCTGCATCCCAGATACATCCACGTCACACAAACGCAACTGCAAAAAGGCCTGATATTTTGCCACTATTTGACGAACTGGTTTTTATAATTTTGCATTAATATACTTGCTTTCAGTACAAATGGTTGTCCAGGTCTTTTCAGTAAAACTTCACGGTTCTTTCCAGTGCTTTTGTCTGCCCCTTGTATAATTCTCCTTTTTGTGTCCGACCAGTAAAGCTTGTCATTGAAAACTGCGACAGAGAAAGGGTTGCTGGTTTCCATCATCTGCAGAAGCTTCAGGCAGGAAACAAAATTAATATTAGGTAGCATCATTTAAGGCAGCAGTTCCCAATTCCGGTCCAAGCACCCAGCAGCATACATTTGAAGTTCTATTGGTGGACAACTTGAATCACAGCTTTTCCAGGGCTTCAACTTAAGTGTAACAAATATCAGAGCTAGGAACCAGTAGAACTATTCAGTTTCAACAAAACATAAGACATCTTAGGACACGAGGGCAAATGTCAAGGTTCCAAATTGCGAATGACCAGCAAATTTGCACTCAACTAGTTGTAATCCAAGAGTATCTGCCATGATGCCAGCATCATACTAGTTCAGTTTGGTCATCAGCAAGCGTTTCTCCTCATCTTTACCTTTACATCCCCTCCATCCAGTGTGGCTGATCCAATGCACCGCAGCTTCTCATCAGTCCAGTAGATCCGATCCCCCAGTGTGTCTAGAGCCAGACCACCTGGCCAGTGGAGGTTGTGACGGACCACCACTCTCCTTTCTGACCCATCCATTCCAGCCCGCTCAATTTTTGCCTCATTACCAATCTCTGACCAGAAAAGGAGCCTGTGAAGTCAGAATCAATTTTCCATTACTGAAAATACTGTACATAAACTTAGGGCAGTGGTTTAAAGCCATTTAGAAACAATGTAATAAGCAGGACCCTGCCCCTAATCAAGGCATTAGATGCATAAAACCAGAAAGTCTCCATAGAACATAAAGAACTCCAGAAAAGTATGGGTAGTGTTTGTCACACCAAAAACTAAAATTCAATACTTGCCCCTTTTGTGGCAGCAGAACCAGAGAGCGAGGTTGTTCAAAATCCTCATCAAGGATGACAGTGTGATCCAGAGAGTTTGTGCTAACAGAGTTTAGGCTAATTGCAACAATCCGACCACCTCCAATGCTATCAATCCAGTACAAGTGTCTCCCTATCCAGTCTACAGCAATGCAATCCGATTTGACACCTGTAAAAGGATTTAAGGATTATGACTGAGTGACATTAAACTGCTATGCTGTAATTGCTGCTCAGATGAAGACCGAGGCTATTGCTCAAATGAGTTGCATGCTCATTTATAGCCACAACACCAACCTTTGACAAGAGTTCCTTTGGTTTTCTGGTCTAAAGAGGACCACTTGATGCTCTCTGAATCCAGGCTGACCCAGAAAACCCTCTGATCCTTCCAGTCATAATCCACAGACAGGATAGCCTTCTTGGCAGAAGATACTAGGACATCTAGACTTTTGCTCCTCAACCCCAACAGGAACAGCTCACTCTGCACCGAGGCCAGCAAGTGGGGCTCTCCTGTAAGAAGCGCCAAAATATATTTTCTATGCTTTTGTCAGAGACACTGTATGCTGGCTAGAGGCCATACCAGTTGGTTTGAGCACCTTTGTTCAAAGGGAATTAAAATCCATGACCACCACTACACATGGATTGACACTTTACCTGTTATCTTACAGTGGTGGCCATCAGATTCCAGCAGGTAACCAGGATTGCAGTGACACTTGAAAGAGCCCGGGGTATTGTCACACAAGTGGCTGCAGACACCTGCTCTACCTCCGTCACACTCATCAATATCAGCACAGGACACAGAATCCTCTTTGAGCTGGTAACCAGGCATACATCCACAGCTCTATATAGGAGAGAAATCAGGAGAGGTGAGTGAGTCAAACTGTTTAAGACAGACTATACACCCCCCAGTTGAGCCCACTCACCGTGCCCTGTGGTGTGCTGTAGCAGTTTTGATCACATTGGGCTTCCTCTGGACACTTTGTTTGACATTCGCCACCCTCGTCAGAGCCGTCGGCACAGTTTTCAACCTCGTCACACACCAGGGCTGTATCCAGACACTCCCACTCCCTACTGCACTGGAACTGGTGAGGGGGACACGTTTCTACTGAATCACCTAGGGAAGGAAAGAGGGACAAGGATTTGATTACAGTCAACACAATTCAACTACACATGGAACTATACACAGGAACTGAGGTTGTGAAACAGTATATCCATCTGCTTGAAAGTTCAGCCAAATTGTCACGTTCACTTCGAACAGTGAAAATTGCTTTACTAGTTAGCTTACTGTCCAAACATTAAATCCATCAGTGTACCTTTTTCCACAAGACTATAGCTATCGACACTAAAGTGTATTCTACTCACAGCCTGCCTCATCACTACCATCCACACAGTCCTCTGTTCCATCACATCTCCAAGCTTTGGGAATACACTGGATTTTGGAGGTACAGGCCCACTGGAACGCCCCACACGTCAACTCGACCACCTTGCAATTCTGAAGGGGGAATAAAAAGCGAACTTTGTACTACAGAAGTCAGTTCAGCATCCTGTCATTTGATACAAGTCAAGCCTCAAGACATAGGCTGGAAACAGTCTCTTAAAGCCCGGGAGTCAGCAGAAGTTGAACTTTGTACCTAAATCAAATGGCATTTAGTCAAACTTCTAGAATTGTGGAAAAAGCATCTATAAAATGTCCACATTTAAAATTTGCCACTAAACATCCTTAAAGACTTTCATTGCATCTGAATGGTTTCTCAGCAAGAAACCCACACAAGGCCAAAAACATGGTTTGGAGAACTTCAAAAGCAACAGATAGTAAGTTTTACACAGCCTGGTGTTTGCTTATTTGCCCGCTCATTAGAGAACACACAGCAGACTGAGAAAACAGGCCCAGGCCATGCTAGAGTAAACTTCACCTTCTCATCAGAGCCATCTTTACAGTCCTGGTCACCATCACAGACCCATTCTTCCAGGAGACACTCCTGGCTGTGTGGGCAGCGCAGCTTGGTGGTGCACTTCGGAGGCTTGGCGCAGCCCTCCTCATCAGAGCGATCCCGACAGTCCGGGTGCCCGTCACAACGCATACTTACAGAAACACACTGCCCGCTCATGCATCGCAGCTCCCCGCCGCTGCAGCTCTCGTCGGCTGTAGGGTCAGAGGGCAGGCACGTGTTTGAACCCATTTGTTTACACAGCACGAACGGAGCCAATGGCGAGACCTACTGCAGCCACAGCCCACTCACAAGTACTCATAAAAGCAAGCCCACATCTGTATGTCAGGCACATTTATACAGTGTGGCACCAGTGAAAAAGCCTAGAGTAGTTTAAGCTGTTTTACAAGGGCTACCAGACCCTTACCACAGCTGGCTTCATCTGAACCATCCAGACAGTCTCGCTCTCCGTCGCAGAGGAAGGTGTCAGGGAGGCAGCGGGTGTTGTCGTCACAGTGGTGACTACAGCCGTCCATGAACTTGCACGCCATCTCGTCAGAGCGGTCTTGACACTGGGCTATTCCGTCACACACCTGTCTCTGGTCTATGCACTTCTTCCCATGGGCACACTGGAATTGACCTGTATAAAGGAGTCCTTTGTCAATTACTTATGTTCTCAGGACATTTAAGATGAAATCACTGTGTACATGGTCTTTGTTCTGTATATTTGAGTGAATTCCTATTTGCTAGCCAGGAAAAGGAGGGATGCAAAACTAAGCAGGCATTGCAAAAGTCTTCATCTGTGCAAGTTACTGTCAGCACCTACAGATAAGAGAATAAGCTTTGACAGGTTGTTAACAGTACACTTTCTGAAAGAATAAAGGACCTCATACTGGCAATTAATAGGTCCTGCTAATGTCTTTGTCCTGTTTACTCAGAAACACCTGTGCCATTCAACCAGTTAGCCTTCAACACAGCTATGAACTGGAATGTGATCTTTAGCTGGAGGAACTACTAAATAATTTAACAGCTATAATTGTTTAAAACTAGTGGGATTGTTTAGAGCCAGCAAACTCTACAGAAGACAGCATTAACCTAGAGGGCAACATTGCCATGTGTACTATAATAGAGAGCAAGTAGAACATTTCTCTCATTAACTTTACAATTCACTTACCCTTGTCACATTCTAATAGACACTCTTCCTCGTCAGAGCCATCCTTACAGTCCATCTCTCCATCACACACATGGATGTAGAGGACACAGCCGGTCTTGTCCTGGCATGGCTTAGTGCCTAGAGGACACTTGAGGGGTGCTGGTGCAGACCTTGTTGGCGTTTCTTGGTTGTTGCCACTGAAGTCAGCAGCATCAACTTTTGGTTTGTTCTCATCAATATGGCCAATGGAGTCTGAATCTGATGGGGATGCGAAATACTGGTCTTAGTACCAAAGGACAAAGAAAATAGCAAGTCTCAAATGAGAAGAGGGCATTACCGCAGTTTGCTTCATCTGAACCATCCAGACAGTCTCTCTCTCCGTCACAGAGGAAGGTGTCAGGGAGGCAGCGGGTTTTGTCATCACAGTGGTGAGCACAGCCAGCCATAGACCTCTGGCAGTCGCTCTCATCAGAGCGGTCCTGACACTGAGCCACTCCATCACACACCAGCTTCTGGTCAATGCACATCTTCCCATGAGCACACTGGAATTGGCCTGAACATAAACAGAGTCAATAACATTGTCATATTACTAAGAGAACTAAACAGGTTGGTCAGGAAAATTATGTTCTGTGTTGGAGTGAATTATCTAGCTAGTACACAATTGTTAAATCACGTATTATACTAACCCATATACAGAGAAGCCATCTACAGCAGCTCTTGACAAAAGTATATTTTATCTGACATGTCCATGTTATGAATATGCATTAGTTGGAGTATGGTTGTGGAAACAGGGCTTCCATAGTGAGAAATCTTTTACAGAAAGGTTTTAACACACATGAGATTGGCATTCCCATACCACCAACTCAGTGTTGAGGTCTTTATGAAGACATGTGACCACTGGTGCTAATCAGCCAGCTGTTGTGCACCCAAAACCTCTAAGATAACAGGGAAGAAGCAAAGCCTCTCTGCGGTAGGAACATCAACACCGTGTTATTCACAACGTCAGTAACCGATGTCTTAAACAGTGGTGGCGGTGTGGTTTAGCACCAGCTGTGCACAAGGCAAACTCCCAAAAACCCAAGAAGGGGTTCCACGACCAGCAATAAACTAGAACGTAGGATTGATATGTACAGCATAACAAAACCAGAGAGAGAAATGCTTTTGTAAATGCAGGCTGTTATTTTTAAGAATAAATCTGGAGACACTAACCCTTGTCACATTCTAATAGACACTCTTCCTCGTCAGAGCCATCCTTACAGTCCATCTCTCCATCACACACATGGATGTAGAGGACACAGTCGGTCTTGTCCTGGCATGGCTTAGTGCCTAGAGGACACTTGAGGGGTGCTGGTGCAGACCTTGTGGGCATTTCTTGGTTGTTGCCACTGAAGTCAGCAGCATCAACTTTAGGTTTGTTCTCATCAATATGGCCAATGGAGTCTGAATCTAATGGGGGTTGTGAAATACTGGTCTTAGTATCAAAGAAAGGCAAATACAGCACAAGTATTGCAGTGACAAGAGGGCATTACCGCAGTCAGCTTCATCTGAACCATCCAGACAGTCTTTCTCTCCGTCACAGAGGAAGGTGTCAGGGAGGCAGAGGGTTTTGTTATCACAGTGGTGACTACAACCGGCCATAGACTTCTGGCAGTCAATCTCATCAGAGCGGTCCTGACATTGCACCACCCCATCACACACCTGCTTCTGGTCAATGCACATCTTCCCATGGGCACACTGGAATTGGCCTAGGTTAAAGGATTAAACACCACAGCACAGACATTATTAATAAGGGGGATTATATTTTTTCGATCTCAGAGTACCATTAATTATTCAAACTGAGCCACTTTTAGCAAGTTAAAAATTGGCAAAAGCAAATGAAGCTAGTTTATCCTATCCAACCATTAACACAGAACTGAATAAGGCATTTTAAAAGGAATTCAAACAGAGCCCTACCATCACTGCATGTGACAGTGCAATCCTCATCAGAGCCATCCCTACAGTCAGGTTCTCCATCACAGACATGCTGGTAGAGAATGCATTCAGATCCATCATTACAAGGTTTGGTGCCCAAGCTGCATTTCAGCGGATCCTGCACTGCTGCACGCAAAACTGTAAGGAAAAGGTATAGCATAAGCACAATAATAATTATAGATTTCATCATGGAATTGAATTTTCTCTACCAATTAATAAAACAGTGTGGACCATTGACAGAGGATTAGTCAGCCCAGTTGCGGTACAACTACTTTAACTCACCTGAGAGTTCCAAAAGCGATATACACAAAAGCAACCAGAAAGCCATGCCGGTAAATTGCAATGTGAACATACGAAAGAAGGTGTCAAGGCAAGCACTTTATAGCGATGCCAGATGCTACCAATTAAAACCATCAGTGAGGGGGAGGAGCTGTTCGCCAAGTGTGGGAGAATCTCAATTGCTTTACTTGATTAGTTGCATCCTCTCACCTCTTCTTCTCAAAACCTCTTGTACATGGTGACAGGAGGGACCTCTGACTTTGTTTATAAACGGAATTTGTTTATTATTTTATTTTATACATTTATTTAGGGAAAGTTCAAATATAATTAGCTTGGTCGGGGGCTCTAAGCGACCGCCTTTATCGCTTATCGGCCCTGCATTGACAAGATATGATAAAGATGTGATTTTTTTTTTAAGTAGGCAATTCTTAGTTGGTAAATTTCTGCCACGCAGTTGTAAGATCCAAAACCATATATCCTGTTGTTCATTTCTGTGGCCAGTAGATGGCGGTGTATATGCCATTTACTAACTACAGCCCACCATTTGAAAAATCTGGCATGATTAGTTGCTGATTAGTAATCCGCATTTAGGTGACTGCTTTATATTTTAGGTAGTCAACAATGGCAATGTCGATAATCCGAGATGAGTCTTCTCTGCATCTCAATTGTTTTGAGAATGAGTTGAGGAATCAAGGGATGCAATTGAGATTTGTTCCGCGACCCAGTATATTGGCTTTCCGCAACTACGGCCTATAACTACAAATAATTTTGTCCACATCCATGTAGATGGGGGACAGCAGAAAGGGCTTGTAATTCACTATGTCAAAAGGCTATAAACATGGGATGCCGCGTTCAAAACAACTTACCTAAGAACTCAGAAAATTCCCACAATCCATTTTTTTTTGTTTCCTCTCATTGTTATTTTGATCAACTGCCTTTTGGAGTGGTTAAGGAATTAACCCGGTGATTAATCACCTTGTGGAGTCGTTTGATAATTACATATTTGACAGATCCTAGGCTAAAATGATAGATAGTGTAAAATCTGTTTTTCTTGAAGTAGCTATTTGTAAGATTTTTCATGTTATATCAGCGTAAATCACCGGAGGGGAGGACATCTGCATTTAAGTCCATGTTTGAAATACATTTTGTGCCTGGGATATTCTCCAATGAAACTTTCTTGATGGTCCGTCTATTCATTTGCATTGTTGTCTCCACACATTCTCTTTAGACACTCGCAGCACTATCCCATCACCATAAACATGCTCCTTTTCCATTTGGACCAGCTTATACCATTCAAAAGACCAACTAAAAGGTATAGTATTTCATGACAGACGCCAGTTTTGGGGGGGTTTGTTTTAATTTCTCTATACGTGCCAATAATTTTGAAAAATATATCCTGAAAAATATCATACCACTAATTGAAATATTTTGCGTTTGTGAAGTAATTATTTTGATTAAAAGGTATACGACTCTCCTTATGTTTGAGCTGCTTCCTTTTTTGTGTTGGTAATTTTGTTACATTCACTCAATTTCTTGCCAATAGCTCTTCAGTAAACTAAAGGGAAATATAGGGTATGGGTGGGCCTCTATAAGAGAACAACATGCTATTTTATTTCTCGGCACAGCAGAAACAACCATATAGGATATAACCTATCAAGGTTAAACTAATGGATATAGTAAAATAACAAATTAATTTCTTCAGTATTATCAAGCCACACTTCAGTGTGAACCCATCGTCAATATGCTTCCCTGAATAGACAAGAAACGTGTTTTGCCTTTTTTACAATTTGTACAGCTATGCTTTTTTGGATCCCTCAGCCATCTGAGTTAATATGAAACGAAAAACGTAAAGTTACGTTATCTGGTCAACCTTTTTATGTGAAGTATCCTCACTTGTATTTTTCCGCATCTAATCTGATTTCTGTGAAACCAATTATGCATACTTTCTTACAAATTTTTGTCTTTTAGGAATATTATAAAAGTTGAAACCTCGTTAAAATGTGTCTAAGTACAGAAAATATGATAATTCTGACAATGACAGATTGTTAAACAAACCATGCTGTCAAATAAACAATAAAGATTGATATTAATGTTGGCCATTCGTATATGAGAACATTTTTCGATGGTCATGTTCTATCCAATCAGATTATAAGAGGCGGGAATATGCCACTGAATTCACCTTCTGCTAGGTTGTCTTTCTTGTTCCCGTCTAGCTAGCTTGTGAAGCTAAGCGGCTAGCTAGCAAGTTATCAGACTTGAGAGAAGGCAACAATCTTCTCGTCGAGATAGCGGCTACATTTGTAGTTTGTTTTCTTTTTAAGAAATAGTATTCCTTTGGGTGTGAGGAATTTCCATTTTCGACTGTTGCACATATCCCTACCCAGAGGACAGCTTGTGAGCCTCATCATCAGGGTAATGATTGCAATGCTTTAAAATTTCCCTCGACTTTGATGTTTTTAGCTAGTTAGCAAGCTAATGTTAGCTTGTCAGCCAGTTAGCTATGTTGCTAACGTTGTGTTTTTAGTTCTGGGTAAATAACGCTTGTTGGCTTTTTAGTACTTCATTGAGTTATCATGTGAAATTATTGTTACTCAATATCGAATTAATTGTATCAAGCGGACTTGTAATTAAGCTTATGTGAAATGCATTAAATTGGGTTAAGCTTTATTAAGACAAAAAAATACATAGCTAGCTATAATTGTTGCGCTGACTTTGGCACAACAAAAGGAATTTGCGAAAATGTACTCTCTAAAAAACGGGTCGTCGTGTACGCAATCTCTATAACCATGCATATTAGTTACTACGTTTTACTAAGGTACACTTAAATAACGTTCTGTGGTTATAAAAACTAGTAGTAGCTATATAGCTAGCTAATAGTACTGAGTTCGCTAGATTTACTGCTGATAAAAATGCCTAGCTAGCGAACTCACTAGTTTCATCAACCAACCACCGGCCTGAAAGTATTACGCGCTAGGGAGCTATCTAGCCTATTGCCTGAAATGCATAGTTAGCTTGTTGACTGCCATACTTTAACAAGCATGTATCAAATTATTAACCAGTGTATAACGGGAGCTAGCTAATCAACCGTGTGAATTAATACAGTATGTGATGATACAGCATCCACCCACACACAGACACATTCCATTTGTATTTGTGTATATTCGCAAAGAATATTCAATGTGTACTTGCTGCTAGTGATTCCATTGAGTGATTGAGTCGCCTCTTAAGGAATAACACGATGATGTTCAATATTTCGAGCTTAGGCACAACGAGTATACCACGGCTTTCTGCGAATCAGCATTCACGTCTGGAACCTCGATTATATCATGATATTCTCTTATTCAACTGAAATTGTTGCTGAAACTGTAATTGTAAGATTTGTCTTCCTAGGTTATTTTTTAAGACCACTCATTAACTTGAAAAAGGACATTGCACAGATTTGAATGTACTACTGTCACTTAACACTCATCACTATCTCATTAGACATTTCATACTGAATTCCTGTTTTGCCCCCCTCCCAGGTCTCATCTGTTCTGCACATATCTAGCTCATCCTCACACCAGCCCTGTGATTGCTCACGAAACAGAGGGACCACACTAGAGAAAGGGCAAATCTGCGCCTCCCTTCCTCCAGGTCCCCTCTGCCTTAGTGTGTGTGTGAGTTTTCTGAGTACTCATCCTCGCTACATCCAGAATGTCCTCCATCTTGCCTTTTACCCCTCCGGTCGTGAAGAGGCTCCTGGGTTGGAAGAAGTCAGCCGGCGGCCCCGGGGGAGCAGGGGTTGGAGAGCAGAATGGCCAGGAGGAGAAGTGGTGTGAGAAGGCTGTCAAGAGCCTGGTGAAGAAGCTGAAGAAGACTGGACAACTGGACGAGCTGGAGAAGGCCATCACCACCCAGAACTGCAACACCAAGTGTGTTACCATTCCCAGGTAAGCAACTGCTGCAGGGCTTGGGTCTGCTTACAGACAGTGTATGGTTTTGTTGTATTGAATGCACAGTTGAGTAAGAATCAGAAAGGTATGTTGTCTGGGGTTATTTTTGTAGTGTTTCAGCGGTGTATTGAGTCTCGGCCAGAACAGCAGTGGCTTTTCCTTAAACGCGTGGTGCCAATACAAAATCATAACAGCTTGAATGATTTGAACTTAACAACTTTCTGTATTCCGTTGAACATCAGACAGTTCAATTTGTAAGCACTGACTCAGCCCACTACCCCTGCATGTACTTGTCACATTTGTCTTAGGATGTAGGGTGAGAACATTCCTTATCAACCCACTAACCTTGATGTCCTCGAGTAAAACATGTTCTCTGTGAAATTTTCCATGGGAAGAAAGCTAAAAACATTTCTGATGTCAGCGTGTTGAGGGGATCCAGAGTAAAATTGTGTGGCGCTTGTCGATAGACAGCGCTTGTCGATAGGATTCTGACACATTCTGTGCATTTAGTTTCATAGACTTAATGTATGATTGGTTATATTATTCTATGTTGTTGATCTGCACTACCCCCAAATAAATGGAAAAACTAATTCAGGAAAGTTCTGCCAATTGTTTTAGGGGGATAGAGTCTCATGAACATGAATACTTTGTAAAAAATAAAAGAAAAAAAGTCTGCTTAGGTGTGCCTCTACCTGCTCTGCACACTTGCATTTAGGCAGTTTTTCAAATTCTTCATTGTGGGTCCTCCCCTGTTCTATCAGATTGGATTGGGAGAATCAGTAAACTGATTTGAATTTCAATCCAGCGTCGCGTCTTGGCTGTATTCTTGGGTTGTTGTCTGGATCTTTTCCTGATCTATGCCACGGCTCGATTCTACCTCAGAGGTCTACTGAGTGTTCCTGGAATTTCATGGCTTGTTTTTTTACTCTGACATGCACTGTTAAGTGGAGGATCTTTAAATAGACAGGGTTGATTGGAGTCCACTTCTGGACTGGAATCATGTTTTAGAGACACTTTAATGGTGATGGAAGGACAAAGGATGCACTGGAGCTCTGTTTGGATTGCCATGAAAATGCATCTGAATACTAGTGTACATTAAATAAGTTACACTTTATTATGGGGCATTGTGAGCAGATTGATATAACTAAATGTGTCAGTAATCAACTATATAACAGGACCGTGTGGAATAAGTGGTATGGATACTTTTCAAAGTCAAAGTAATTGATATAATGGTCTTGCAAAGAAATTATAATCACCCAGTGCAACTTACTGGTCTCCATGTGTTATGCATGTGTATGTTAGGGAAATGTTGTGAACCCTTTAGCATTTACTGAATTTCTGCATACATTTTAAACAGTTTGTGAGCAGGTCATCTTAGTCCTGAGAATAAATACTTTGCAAAGTATTTGGACTGTGACAAGTTTTGTTGTTTTGGGTCTGTACTATAACAATGACTTAAGGGGTAAATTGCAGACTGTCGTCGTAAACTTTGAATCATCTAGGAATTAAGGCCCTTTTTATACACTTCATATTTTAGTGGACCAAACATAGAATTGCCTAATCAGCGGTTTCTTGGCTGGGTCTGTGTTCTTGCATCGTTAGTTAATGCAAAAATTAGCTAACAAAAGGTCTTGATGATTCTAGGTGTGGTATTTGATGTCTGTTGCTTTTATGTCTCAACTTGAGTGTCTGTGCAGAGTAATGCAGGTCATGACGAGGCTAACAAATCAGAATAATTAATCAGTGACCTGGCCAAAACAATAGGCGGGGAAAGATCAGCTGTTTGGTACACTGGGAACTGCAAAAACGGCAAAAAAGACCACTGTAATGGATTACCGCAGAACACTTTCAGTTGTGAATCAAATAAATCTTCAACTGTCGAACAGATCAAGAACACTCAAGGATGTAGGCATGGATGGGCATAGATGTAGGCATAGATGGCCTAAAGAGTTCCATAAAGAGAAGACTACGTCAGCATAACTTTAGAGGGTTTACCGCATAATGCAAACCACGGGTGAATCTCAGGAACTGAATGGTGAGGTTGCAATTTGCTACAAGATACATAAAAAGACGGAGTTATGGAACGAAGGGATGAAGATTAACCTGGATGCAAGTTCTGCAAAAAGGAAAGTGTGGGGAAAGAAACAAACTGTTCATGATCTGAAGCATACCATCTCATAGGCAGCAACTGGATCACTTGTCTTTATTGCTAATGTGACCGTAGCAGCAGGGTGAATTCTGAAGTGTTCAGAAAAATCTGCTCATCCAGCCGAATGCCTCTTCATTGGATGGCACTTCACCTTGCAGGACAGTGACCCCAAGCATACTGCTAAAGCAATTAAGTAATTCTGGGTCAGATAGTGGTATGTTCTTGTGTTATACTTGCCGAAAATACCGAAGACCAAAAATGCCCTGAAACAAAGAGGAACTTTCAATGGCTGCAGTACAGCAGATGCAATGAAGTCACAGAGGACAAAGGATATGTAACCAAGTACTGGATATACGTTTTAGTATTGTTAATTTGTCCAATTACTTTTGGACCCCTAAAAAGGCTGACAGTGTACACATTACCCTTTCAGTCATTGTTCAAATTCAATGTGCTGCACAACTGTGCCAAACCAACAAAACCTGTGTCAATTTTCATCTACTTATGGACTGCACTGTACTTCAGTGATCTTGCCAGATTGAGCTCTCTGACAACAATGTTCTGGAGTCTCTCGGGTTTGTGCACAACAAATAGGACATGACCATGTCCACTGCTGTAGAAACTTGTATAACTTGCTTTTTCATGTTTATGTGCCATGATATTGGCTTTCCCCCGTTTGTAGATTAGTTCTGCAGAACTTGGCTTTGCTTTCTTCACATCTGCCCAACATATCTTAAGCATAATTCCCTGATCGTCTTTGAAAAATTGAGACTGGCTTGTCTAGTCATAGATGGATGTCCCTGATCTTTGAAGACATCTGCGCTTGTCTAGTCATAGATGGAATTCAACTCTATATGCTGCATGGCCATTTTTGCTGTGATCTGACATTACACAGACACGCCCCTAAATTTCTGTATGCAGACGGGGCCTCTGTCTTGTTTATTACCTCCATCTTTTGACCCAGAGCAAGACATCTCACTGGCAGAGTTTTTTTCCTAGTCAGGAAGGGGCCCTGAAGTGAACCAGAGCACACCAACGCTCACACCACCTATCATGGGAAAATTGCCTGTTAGATGTGGGTCAAAAAAGAATAGTTGTGTTTTTCCAAGTTGGCTGTCTCACTTCTTGTTCTGTCTCTGCTTTGCTTCATTGCATTAGGTGTGCCAGTTGAGGGTTAAAACAGACGTTTCAAATATCTGGGGAGGCCCACGTATTCTTTTGGGACCTAAGCTCTAGGTGAAGAATCATCGTTTTTGCCATGCTCCTGTCTGTCCTTTACTCTTGAAAATTTCTGCTTTAAACACGAGTTTCTAGAATTTGGATTTCACTAAGATAATTTTGTGGTATAAGCTGTTTTAAGACATGCTATTATTTTCCCTGGGCAGTAAAACGGTTTCAGATCCCTTTACAGAATACCGTGAAGTAAATACATTTTGGATTTCTGCATTGAATTGGAAGGAACTGAATCTGAGGTTACAAAAACACCACTGCCAAGTAACTCTGAAATATTAAAATTATAACTTTTTAAAGGATTTACCACAATCATAAGTCAACAGTACATTACAGTAATACAAATTATATCCACGACTTTCATTAAAACAAAATTTCCCTTAGCATGTATGAAATATATTTAGGCTTTACTAAAATGTTATGTGTCAAAGTAAATACTGGCAGGATGGGGAGTCCATGAAGGCTTTTGTAGTGTTAAAGTCAAAAGTTGAGTATTTAGTCCCATATCTTTACATGCAGTGACATCGAGTTTGTGACTCCACAAGCATGTTGGATGCGTTTGTATTATTCGTTTTTAAACATTGTTTTGGGTTATGTTTGTTCAACAAGAACTGAATGGTAAATAATGCCATTGTGTGCACAAGAATAGGAGATGTTTTGGAATGCTTCTGCATTGCTGATGATGCTAGCCTACCATGATTGTGGATGTCATGAAGATATTGTGGGGAAGTTAGTTAGTTAAATCTACAAATGCATCTATAGAGTTTGTAAACTGTCAAGCTTGAATTTGGAATTGATTGCAAAGAACGTGACATGTTGAAAATGTCAGTAACACATTAATCTAGAAGTTCAAATACTTTTCCAGCAAGGGCATTGAATGTTGTATGAAATTGCTCAATAAAGAAATTGTTTTTAATTTTGGCTCACTTTATCAAATAAAGAGCATTAGATTAAGATGTGATCTTTAGTCAAATGTCTGCTGAACTACAGAAAATGCTAAATGAGGGAAGTTTAGAAACTATTTCAGAGCTCTTACAAGATATACAGGCCTAGCCTGTAGTTAAGATTTAGTCCCACTTCAGAGGGAGACTAGGGAGGCTCTTATTCAGGATATTGTGTCTGCAGTAGGCTATCACATCATTTTCCCCATTCCATTTTTATTTCATTTCTCAAATTAATTTTCAAGTCATTCCTTTCTACATGTCCATTAGAATCACAAAGTGTAACGTCGAGGGTGGTTATGTACTTTTTCCCAAGGTTGATCCCTCTTTTTCTTTGTTTCTTTTTTTGGTCCCATTGTGTCTTCTGTGTTTATTTGAATGTCTCAAGATAAGTCTAGTGCTTCCGACCTACACAGCTGTGTTAGAAACGTTTCATTTATTTAGAGTATTTGATACAATGCCACAGCAGTAATGTTTTTTTTTTCCCACACTGTTTCACACAGTTTATTTGTATATACTACTGTACTCCCATCTTAAGCCGTTGTTTTTCTTTATTCTGTCAAAAGGCTTCTCTTATTTGACGTTTTTTTCAGTTCCTGACTGAAAGAACGAAATACCTTCAAATGACTAATAAAAGAGGCCTTTTAATGTTTACATTTCCCATACTGGTATTTCTGAATGACTCATGCCCCATGTTTATCATTTGTTTTTGTTTTGTTTGGTTTTTCTGTGCACAGCAATTGCTCTGAAATATGGGGACTGAGTACACCAAATACGATAGAACAGTGGGATACCTCAGGCCTATACAGCTACCCTGACCAAACCAGGTGACTATCCTCAACTGTCCTGTGCTACATACTGTACAACCTTGATGTGGGAAGTAATCATTACAGGGGGTGAGGGACATTGAGAACAAATTCCATCCATGCCTTTTACCATTCTCAGCTCACCCCCCCACTCCAAACTCCAACCTTATGTCTTCCTGGCCACACTCATCTCCATCTCCTCACTCCTGTCGATTCCTCCTTCCATTCCCCATACTATCTGTTCTCACGTCTATTCCCCACATTGCCTGTGCTGTCAGATCCCTGGACGGGCGCCTGCAGGTCTCCCACAGAAAGGGTCTTCCTCATGTCATCTACTGCCGCTTGTGGCGATGGCCTGACCTGCACAGCCACCATGAACTGCGTGCCATCGAGGCCTGCGAGTATGCCTTCCACCTCAAAAAGGACGAGGTCTGCATTAACCCGTACCACTATCAGAGGGTGGAGACCCCAGGTAGGTTGCCTTTTGAAGTGTGTGTCTGTGTGTGTCTGTGTGTGTGTGTGTGGACTTCGAGGTGCCATCAAAGCCAATGTTAACTGCTTTGAGATTGTTTGCACTGGCCTGAGACATGAACATTATTTGTAAGGCTTGTGGCTAGGTGGTGTTAGAGTAGACTTTGGTTGTTTTGTTTCAGTGGTCATTCGTTGTACATGTGTTTGACATTGTGGAATATTTTCTCCACTTCTTCTAGTTCTGCCTCCTGTGCTTGTGCCAAGACACTCTGAAATTCTGACAGAACTGCCCCCATTGGATGACTACACTCATTCCATACCTGAGAACACAAACTTTCCTGTAGGAATTGAACCACCTAATAATTACATCCCAGGTTTGTGCTTCTACGATGAGCCTATATGCTTATGGCCTTGATAACCAGGTATCTGTTTCAGCTCATCAATGTTCTCCTTCCTGGGTTACTATAGAAACACCACCACCTGGATACATAAGTGAGGATGGGGAAGCCAGCGATCAACCGATGAATCAAAGTATGGACACAGGTATTCCACTTACCTGAACTAGAAAGTTGTAGCAAACCAAGAAAAGGAAAAACCGCAGCCAGTTCTTCTTTGCACCCGTCAATACGACTGCTGTTTTAATATTTTTTTGTTTTCTGCCATGACAGGTTCTCCTGCGGAACTGTCCCCTGGAACCCTCTCACCTGTCAATCATAGCATGGGTATGAAAACTGTTTCTCCATACCTGCTTTATGTCTGTAGGATTAGTTATTAATAATTGGAGTACTATTCAAACAGCCCAGTCCGGAGATAGTTGGTCTACACCCGCTAACGTACAAGAGCCATTAACTGTTTTGTTACTCCCCCCAGACCTGCAGCCGGTGACCTACTCAGAACCGGCGTTCTGGTGCTCTATAGCGTATTATGAGCTAAACCAGCGCGTTGGAGAGACCTTCCATGCTTCACAGCCTTCTCTAACCGTGGACGGTTTCACAGACCCCTCCAACTCCGAGCGTTTCTGTCTGGGCCTGCTCTCCAATGTCAACAGGAACGCCACTGTGGAGATGACCAGGAGGCACATAGGTACAGCAGCTATGTCGCATGACTTAACCCTGTTCCCTGTCTTTTGGCCTCCAATGAATGCTGGGCAAATTCAGATACGCCCAGGATTTATGCTGTGGAGGTTTCTAAGAGTGACGTGTGCTTGTCTATTTGGGGTTTATTTCCACAGGAAGAGGGGTTAGGCTGTACTATATTGGGGGTGAGGTGTTTGCTGAATGTCTCAGCGATAGCGCCATCTTTGTTCAGAGTCCGAACTGCAACCAGCGTTATGGGTGGCACCCAGCTACTGTATGCAAAATCCCTCCAGGTAACACATTGTTTTGGGGGCATGTTCATATTTAAGTTTGTTAGTATGCCAAATTGATATGTTTTCTCAGGTGTAGATTCCAGGTTTGTCATACTACTAATTTAGGCAATGGGGTAGATTGCAGCCTTAAGTCCACGATCCTCCATTGACTCTACTCCCATCTTCCCACAGGTTGTAATCTAAAAATCTTCAACAACCAGGAGTTTGCAGCCCTGCTGGCCCAGTCTGTGAACCAAGGCTTTGAGGCAGTGTATCAGCTCACCAGGATGTGCACCATTCGCATGAGCTTTGTCAAAGGCTGGGGGGCTGAATACAGGCAAGCGTGATCAGACAATGAATACTTCTTATACTTGTAATTCTTCACAAAAGTAATTAGAAGACGGATAGTTGTTAGAGTGTGAAATGTGAACTGGCTTAAAGATAATTGCAAAAATGTTGTATGGTGTACATCTTAGAATGTCTAGCCCTCTATAATGGTACCACTGTTACTGGGGAAGGAAGTTTTTCTTGCATTCCTGTGTTTCAAATGAAGCTAATTTGTCTTTTTCTCTCCTAGACGGCAGACTGTCACAAGCACTCCCTGCTGGATTGAACTGCATTTGAATGGACCACTGCAATGGCTGGACAAAGTGTTGACTCAGATGGGTTCCCCTTCTGTACGCTGCTCCAGTATGTCATAATGCTAGAAAATGACCCAAAATCTTGCCCACTCAAAGGTCATGAAATTCTACCTTGAGTCCTAAAATGAAAAAAGCTGAAGAATTAATTAATTTTGTATGTTTATTTAGTTCCACATCCCTGTCTAAAACACAAACATACACACGCGCAATCACACATGCGTGTGCGCACAAAAATACACTCACTCACAAAAGAAATGCACGTACACTCAGTGAGACTGACTTTTCAAAATAGAATTTGGCACTTTGTTACCCATCTGTCATGCACCTTCTTAAATTGCTTCCCCCAGATCATTAATATTAGAGCTATTTGTGGTACAAATAAAATGTATATTGGTTTTTAATGTCCAGGGATGAATGGTTGGAGGCAGGGGAAATACCAAAAAATATTCATAGTATCTCAGTATTTGAGAGTGTATAAGTAACACAAGTTTAAATGCTAAATTAATTTTGGTTCAACTCATCCATTTTTTTGACCATGAGGTAACTTTTCTCTGGGAAACATGGATTCTTCTTTTTTGTCAGGGGGAGTAAGCTTGGTTATAAATTAAGATGGCCTTTGTCGCTTTCTCCTTGGAGGGGAATGCAAACAATTTTTTTTCTAAATGTAATTACTTAATTGACCTAAATAACTCTACCCATTTGTCAGAATTTCTTTTTTTATTCCAGAGGTGTGTCGTTGTAAGACACATTTCTTGACATTAAGAAATGTTTAGTCAAAACCTAAACATGCTGAAAAATCAATCTGGCTATAGTTGACAAACATTTTAGCCCTCTGCCATCTTAGGTGGCTAATTGTTTCATTAACACCATACACAGCCTAAGATGCAGGGCTAGTAAGTTCTGAACTTGTTTAGGTTTGGATGCACTGGGCAGGGACCAGAGAATATCAGCTTCAATAGCTTTGTTTATGCATCACTGGGTGTCCAGGTCTCTGAAGGTGAATTATTGAAAGGTTATGTCACTTTGAGAATTGAAGTATCAGTGAATTTCATTCTATTATGTTTTTAGCCTATATCCCCTTTCTTTTGCTACTTTTTTGTATTCTCATGTATTTTTATATATAAATATACTTACATTTTCTTCTGTCGTTCACTTTTTATTAAATTTAATATTTTCAAGACTGCCTGTTTAAGTGACATGGCTCGCAATCTATGGAGACCGTGGATCATTCCTGTATTTTTTTAGAGGTTCAACTTGAATCTAATTCCAATGTAAGCCCTTGCCTTGGTAAGAAAAACTCTGCCCCATGTATGTTTTTTTTGTTTCTTTTAAACTTGGTGCATCAGAAGTACACAAATTGAGGCGTAAATGCCCGGAACCGGATATCTGCTTTCCTGCAGTGAATGGTTTGGTTATTTGACTCCAAGGTGTGTTGTATGAACTTCTTTTGACTCATTCATCTCTTCGCTCTTGAAACACATTTGATGTCTGGAAGCCGTTTGGTGCTTGGTAAAGAATAAAAGGTCAGCAATTCATTTCTTTGCTAAATGTTACAGAAACATGGCAGTATTCCATGTTCTTACATCAAAGTAAGAAATTAAACTGCACACTGGGACATAGATTATGTATTAGTGTGTGTATTGTATTTGTTCATGTCTATAAAATACAGTATGTGCAACAAGACTTTGAGCTTGCAGTCTGCCATTATTGTCATTTTGTGGCTGTTGCAAGATTTTTTTTCAACATCTGTTTTCTCCTTTATTGATGTTATCTGTTAACCTTACGGCACTAGTGATTGTACTTTGTAAGTGCAACTAGTGGATTTGGATTTGGGGAACTAAACCATGTGTTATAGGATCCTGTGTTGAAGCATTGTACCATTGGCCTACAAGATATGAATGTGAAGAGAGTAAATAACAAATCTGAAGTGGACCAGACGTACATTATACATAACAGTAGAACAGTAATGTGTGTATTTAACAGTAAAATATTTGCAAAGCAGTCAGTACAGTAGTTGTCGCAGTTGTTTTACCAGTAGAGGGCGTTTATTGATAGAGCAGGTTTTTTTTCTGACCATAAGCTTCTCAGGCGTGTGGCATATTATGCAGACTTCATAAAACACTAATAAAGATTTTTATTCTCATGAACATGTTTCTTTTTATGTTTGTTGAAAAATGCTTTAATTGATCTCTGTAGTCTACAGTGGAACCTCGTTTCATTTTCTTATCAAAGCGAAGGAATGACAATTGCAAGACAACCTAAGTTACGTGCAAATACAATCAAGAACACTACAATGGGATAATAAAGAGAAATGTAAACATAATTACGTTCGACCATATGGTTATGGTGCTTTCAGGTGGAGTGATCAGGTAAGGATGAATGGAAGTGTCAAGTTTGAGACCCGCATTTCGGTTTGTGTAGTTTTACATCGGCTAGCTGTACATTCGTGAGTCATTCACTTGATCGCGAAGTCAGGCTTTCCAATGTCTCGTTCTATTTGTCCTCCTCAAAATGCCATACATTTAGGCAACGTCAGAAGTAAATACGCGAACACGCTAATTTTAGCTAGCTAACAGCAATGGCGTTTACTTTATACTCTCTAATCCAAGCTGTGATTTTGTGTGTAAATGCTGTCGCTGTATTGCACGAAGAAAGATTTTTAAGTAAAAGTAAGTGCCTGTCTCCATATTGTTTAGGATAACTTATGACTGAAAATGTGTTGATGTAGCAAGATGGCTAGCTTCGACTTCGTGTCTAGTGACTTTTTGTTTAGTAAAAGTCTAGATTATTATATGAATGTAAATGGTTAATTGTCGTAACGTATCTGTGAGTATGGAGAAAAAAACAATTACGGTACATTTCGAGTTCAAATCTAGTTTAATGTTCGAGCTGGGTAATTATTACACATTCTTAATTTTGTAAAGCTAGCATTTGCAGTAACATAATTTGCCACCTAACTACAGACGTTAGTGGGACAGTCTAAACTTGGTCTTTTGGTCAAAGTCCATTTAAGCCTATACATAAATATATGGACTTGCGTTATCCACTGTAGTTGGCTGGGGTGTCGACCAAAGTGTTGGAGGATTTGGTGATGAACCAGGCATCAAAGTCCAACTGATGAACCTTGTCCGTTCTGTGAGGACAGTGATGAGAGGTATGACTGAACAATCAATATCATATTGAAACACAAATGAATAATTGTTGTTGAATCCCACTAACAGATTAGCTGATGGAAGTTACTGGCCTGTGGCACAAATTATATTTTCTTCCTCTTACAGTGCCCTTGATCGCGGTAAATTCAGTCTGCATTGTGTTGTTGCTCTTATTTGGCTGAAGAGAAGACCCGACTGAATTTGGATGTCCCTTTCCAGTGCTCCTGGATCAGTAGCTACAAATGTTTTATAGTGGACAGATGAAAGCTTCCATATAGCTTTTACATCATAGCTAATAAAAACTGCCAACTGACTGGCATTTTCTTTGTTCCAAATTTGTATCAGTGTGTATCTTACATATGTCTGTGACCTGTTCAATTTCAAGCCCCAGTTTCTTTTTATTGGTCGATTTTTTTTTTCATAAAAAGCACATGCCGGATTTCTCTTTGCACGAGTGAGTTCCGGTTCCTCCTGGCAGATTGGCTCAGATTGGTAGGTCAATGCTTGTGGACCTCAATTTTCAAATAGTGCAAAAGATTCTGTGATTGAACTCTCAGAATCTGGACAACTTTAGAACACTGGACCACTTCAGAACATTCACCTTTTTGTTCTTGAGCCACTCCAATATAGCTTTATCATTGTGCTTGTGATCATTCTCCTGCTGAAAGGTGAATTCCCTACCAAGGTTCAGTTTTTCAGTAGACATTTCCATGTATTATGTTCTGTTTTTTCTTCCTTAGATTTTTTACAATATGCCCAGTCTTTTTGGATGAGAAGTATCTCCACAGCATGATGCCATCACCACCATAACTCACTGTAGAGATTGTTTCTTGAGGCATAATGAGTGTAAGGTTTGGGGCACTCTGCTGCAATTGTATGCCTTGCAATCGCTTGGCTTTCGTCTTACCTTTGATCGCTAACTTACTTTATGCTTATTGTTCACCACCCACAGCTTGCCTTTAGCATTTTCTCAATTGCTAGTCGTTAATCGAAAACTGGTAAAAGTCTTGCAAGAAAGAAACCACTGGTAAAATTCTTACAATGTAGGTTTGGGCCAAAAACCTTTAGGTATGTCCATAAAACCTTTATTCCGGATCCCAACTGGTTTCATGTTGTAATTTGTCAGTAACGGTTTCATTCTTGCTACACTCAAGAATAAGTTAATGTTATAATACGTCATAATGTCATGTTATAATAAATATTCATATCCATGTAATTTTTGTGGCATTTATAAATTATAAGTAGAAAATATTTTGTGTTACTGATTTATCACTGGTGTTACCAGCAGGAACTGTAACATTAGTGACAAATTTGCAGACAACCTGATCTCAAGCTAAAAGGTCAATGTATTTTAATTTGTTGAAAACGTTTTGGTTAATACATGATTATGTATGTTAGTTCACAGTTGTGATGTCTTCACAATTGCTCTACAATGTGGAAACTTTAAAGAAAATAAAGCAATACCCTTGAATATGTAGGTGTGACTAAACATTTTACTGGTACTGTGTATGTTATGAAAAATGTAAACCAACATTATTTTGTGCCTTTATCCAGCTCTTAAGTTTTTCGTGTTGATTAAGGCAGGGTTGGGTAAGTTGTTTTGTGTCTTGTCCTTTTTATTGATTGATGCCTGCAAGTACTTTTTTCGCAAATGAGCTGTCACGATGTAGACATGCACATGTTGGAAAATTGAAGTCGATTTTTGCAGTTTTAATGACTTAAATTGGTCCTAAACATGATGCAAAAGTAATAGAAGCGGTCATGTACAATGAAAGGGGGAGTGACTAACACTGATAATCTTGTTACCATGGTACCTGTCAGTGGGTGGGGTATATTAGGCAGCAAGTGAACATACTGTCCTTAGTGTTGATGTGTTAGAAGCTACAAAAATGGGCAAGCAAGGATCTGAGTGACTTTGACAAGTGCCAAATAGTGATAGCTGGACGACTTGGCATCTCCAAAACTGCAGCCCTTGTTTGGTGTTCCCAGTCTGCTGTGGTCAGTACCTATCAAAAGTCGTCCAAGGAAGGAAAAGTGGTCAAACAGCGACGTGGCCATAGCCGGCCAAGACTCATTGATGCATGTGTGGGTTGTGAAGGCTGGTTCGTGAATTCCAATCCAACAGATGAGCTACTGTGAAAAACTGCCGAAGACACCTACAATGGGCAAGGGCAATGGAAGAAAGTGGTCTGGTCTGATTAATCACATTTTCTTGTACATCACAAGAATGGCTGGGTGTCTTGGCATCGCTTGCCTGGACAACACATGGCAGCAGGATGTACTGTGTAAGGGAAACAAGCCGGCAGAGGCAGAGTGATGCTGTGGGCAATGTTCTGCTGGGAAACCATGGATCCTGCCATCCATGTGGATGTTACTTTGGCATGTACCACCTACGAGAGCATTGTTGCAGACCATGACCACCCTCCCCATGGCAACGGTATTCCCTGATGGCATTGGTCTCTTTTAGTGGGATAATGCACCCTGCCACTAAGCAAAAGTTGTTCAGGAATGGTGTGAGGAACACAACAACCAGTTCAAGGTGTTGACTTGGCCTCCAAATTCCCCAGATCTCAATCCAATTGAGTATCTGTGGGATGTACACGATAAACAGGTCCAATCCATGGGGGCCCCTCCTTGCAACTTACAGGACTTAATGGATCTGCTGCTAACGTCTTGGTGCCAGATACTACAGCACAACTTCAGAGGTCTAGTGGAGTCCATGCCTCGACAGGTCAGGGCTGTTTTGGAGGCAAAAGGGGGACCTACACAATATTTTGCCGGTGGTTATAATGTTATGGCTGATGGGTGTGTCCCACCCAGTGTACTTACACCCACTCACCCCTAGGTGTCACAAAGGCGGTGCTGTTGCTCTGACACCACATAACCCTTTTCTGAGTGCTGTACTTACGATGGTTTTACGGTCGTTCTTGATTGTTTGAACGTTTGCTGAAACCTTGGCCTGCTTTCTCACCACTCTAAACACAAAACCACGAGCAGAAATGCAAAACTCAAAATATCTCTAGCAAAAGCAAGCACTGAATTCGAAACTGTCTATCTCGTTCTTAAAAGTTGTTTGCCTCAAAATGACACATACACATCATACGAATAGATCTGTCTACCAAACAACAGCCCCGATTTCTTCCATCCAGTTCAACGAGCCATTGTTAGTACCAGGAATATAGACCATCCAGTTTTGGGAAAGTGCAGAAGCACTGTCCCCTGCAAAGTGTGCCAGCTTCCACATGAATCAGTATGGGAGGAAGATCACTCATATCCAGGGCCAAATCTGCAGAACTTCAGCTGATGATGTGAATTTAAATAACCAGTTCATGTAATAGTTACACATGATCTTGTGTATACATTTGTTTCTTTGCTAGCAGCACTATTACAAGTTAAATGGATATTGACAATAAGTATCGGTATGTGTATCACCTTATTGAATAAAGCTGATCATGATATAATGCAGTTTAACATTTTAATTATAATTTTGTAAATTATTTTATGTATGTATGGTCAAGGTGTTTTGCATAGAACGTATGAAGTACCATGTCATTACATGCTTACAATCGCCTCCCAATAGCCCATGTCATCTGCCAGAGTTGGTGGATTGTTCACTCAAGACACTGGTATGCATACAATTTTCAAGTTGAAACCCAGTTTAAAATATCTTTACATCAAATTGGAACTAAGAAAAGGCATTTTCTGTGTTGTCCTCGATCTCCGAAATGCTATTATGTCCACAGCAACAGGATCATCTACAATACCAGACTTTTGCTAATGCAGAATTGGTCCCTACAGAGAATGGAGACTTTTGAATATTTTATTTGTTTGACATTCTTCTTCGCTGCCTTCATGTATGTGAAAGGGGTTTCTCTTGTATTATTCATTGTAAAACATCTGGTGACACGACAAAGAGAAGGCATTTTCATGCTTCTCTGTATTTGTGTGATGCTTATTAGAGCGGAAGATATTCATATATGTTCATCCTTGTGTGTAGATGGCTACATTTGTACAGACATATGTATATATAAATAATATTTTTAACAGCAATACTCTGAGATCCATACATTTTTATTGCACTAATGTTTAGTGTTAGGCTTTACTATTGCATCTCTCTGACAAATGTTAGTGTGGATTTTCGATTCTATATATGAATTGTAGTTCTTGGTTTTGTAGTGAGTAAACATTAGTAGTAACGTTATTATTGTGTTTATTAGGTTGGAGTAAAACCTTTGTCAACATGCGAAAGATGTGGATGTATTTTAGAGTTGGCGATACCAGGTTGTGCCATCTTTACACCATAACATCAGATATCTGTTTTGCGAGTGTAATCAGTGAGGCATCTCATGACTGCCTGTCCCTGCAGGGGAGAATAATGGGTTTTATCATTTGGTGAGGGAAGGGAGAGGGTATAGGGTTATGACAATAAAAATCTCTCTTTTTAAGCTTCCATATTACTGCATAAGTTTACCGCCCGGCAATATTTACGGTTGGACTGCTCTTGGGTCTCATTCTGCCAATATGTCCCACGTGATGTGTTTTTTAAATATTATTGTAAGCCTTTGACTTGTTGAAGAAGACTGAAGAAGCCAGTTTGCTACACTGAGGAATACACAACGTTTGGTAAATATATAATTTTTTTCACTTTGGTTACATATCTTGCATATGCATTGTTATGGGATTGTTGTAATCATAATTTTATGGTAATACAACTACCAGCGGTTTCTTTTGTCTTAGTGCATCAATTATGCCGTGTTTAAAGCTTTGAATTAAACATGTTTTTCATTGCAATGATATGTAACCTTACTTCACATTTGCGTAGCTCAACAATAACAAAGAAGCATTGCACCAAACAGAGAAAGGTATGCAGAGAAAGGTAACTGAAATATAGAACTACATCAGGACATTCAAACTATCTACTTTTTTAAAGGTAGGTATTTTCCTGTATTCCTAATTATAACAATCATACTAATTGTTAAAATAAGCTAATCATTTTTTACAATTTAATTTTATCAGACTGTGCAACCTTTTCTTTCTTAAATTGTGAACCAGAACCACTGATGCTTTCTCCAAAACTTTTTGTTCATGACCTCATACATTTTCTTATTTGTTGTCACCGTGAAGTGTAGCCAAACATGCATGTGTGACTTAACACTTGTTTCTATGGATAACAACCTAGTGTTAAATCATTGTATTTTATATGTTGTGTCAAGTGCCACCAACCAAGCTTTGTTGACATTACCCATATACAATGCAGTAATAGTGTAATTTCAAATGATATATCCATGTGTCATCTATTTTGGCTTGACCACAGCAAGTATGTACTCATTAAGTTTGTCTATTATTCATACAGTATTTTGTCCCTTCTCTGCAATTCTTAGTGGTCAGTGAAGTGTTACAAGGCCAATCCGTTAAGCTATAGAATTTCTTATTATTAGTGTGTCTAGAATGGTGGAGCACAGCTGATTTATAAAAGCCTCTTCTATGTCTGGGTATATAGTGTGATCAAATATTCCCTAAGGCTTTATTCCATTTTCGTTCAATTTTGACTGTCAGGCTTAAGGGTAAAACTGTAAAGTCATGTTTACTTTATCCCATCACAAAAATGACCGTAAAATCTATTAATTTCTAGACAAACGAATTAATATCCTCCAAATTTTAGCAACTGCCTCGTCCCCCTGTGACTCACTCACTTAAAGAGAGCATCTCCACACTATACTACCCTGAAATGGTTTAGATCCTGTGGGAATTTCAGTTATTTTTACCTCTTTGAAAGTACTCACTTCATTTATTTATCTTAAAAGGCCAATACTAAATGGATGCATGTTCTCTCTTTGTACCACTCAGTTGGTTGTCATAATTTCAAACACTCCTAAATGGACAGTTTTGTTTGTAAATTTCTTATCCAGAGCGGCAGGGAGAGTATTGTGCACGGACAATTCAAAAGGTTTTAATCAGTATAGATGACATTTAAAAAAATAAAACGGTATTGAGTTTTACTGTCTTTTATAGGTGTTCTCGTAATCCCTCAGCATGGTCTCTGAGGACAACAATTACAACTTAAAAGCTGGTAAGCCTATAAATATCTTTAGCTCAAGTGAAATAGTGATGTCTTGGTTATGCGTACCGCTAATTTCCTTTTGCTATTTTAGTGCAGCGCACCTCAAAGAGTTTCACAAAAGAACAAAGAAACAGTGAGACCAGCACCATCCACCTCTCTTCTCCAGTGGTCAAGCATCGTGGGAAGCTTGATGGCAGCAGCCTAACAGTTTACGGTAATGGTCAAGAGGTGAAGGTGGTGTATGAGGTCTCCTCTGGTGATGTCCGCAAAAAGGAGAATAGTGCAAATGCCCCCAGAAGAGGTCTGTGCCGGGTTGCCAGCAGAGACGATCGAGGGAAGGTGGCCTCTTCATTAGATTTAGTCACCAACGGCAGGGGACCCGTAGGCCGACGGGATGGGAAATCCTCAACAGACAGTCACTCCATATTGTTGTTTGATTCCTCCAGCAGCCAGCCCTGCTCTTGGCCTGAGGACAACTCAACAGACACACACCAGACCCTGACAGAACCTTCAACTATGACCTTTGTGGATGGACAAACCATTGATGAGTCAGGGGAGATGCACAGCCTCCTGGGTGTAATGGAGATCCACGTCAAAGAGTTTGTCCTCATTGATGATGACGATGATGGTGACATGTCCCTGAGAGAGAAGACTGTCACGGATTTATCTATCATGGATGGTAATGCTGCAGACTTGGTCTGTGGCAGACTGCTGTCCACCACCACTGACACGTCTTCTGAGTGTAAAGAGGAGAGTCTGCCCCTGGAACCCCAAACCCCTGCACAGACCAAAACTCACACTAAAAAGCAGTGCTGCTGCTTCTGTTCAATTCTATAATAATCTATACACATTTATGACAAGTTCATCCATTTACACTGTGAGGTAGAGCACATACTGATATTCTTTTTTCTTTTTCGAAAATAAATTTTGATAATGCCCACACTTTTCCTAAGAACCCAAATTAACCTCTGTTGTAGAAATGCCACTTTCTATCTTGCCAATGTGGCCTCTATTCTTTTAGAATCTAATATTTACACAAAGTTCTACACAATGTGATTCTGCTAACTGTTCACAATTGTGCCACAATGTAACACAGCCAAATGCAGGTTTTATAGCTGTCATCACAGTTTTGAGTCTACTGATGTTCATTTTCTTTCGAGTAGGTGATTTTTTTTGCTGCATTTTGTTTCCTTTATCTCCTGTGATAGCTATCATCACACAGCTTGCATAAGTTCTGATCTTTGCTAAAGTGGCAAGCTTACTGTGAAACTTGCCAACCTATTATTTTTCTTTTTCTTTCTGCAGGTATTGCATTTTTTACAGAAACCCCGGAGCCCATGGCAGTAAAAAGATGTTTAGGCCCAGAGACTAAGCTTATCTCGTTTGAACAATTTTGTATCTTGTTTGGCCAACTTAGTATCTCGTTGGAACGACTTAGTTAAAGTAGTACAGGAAAATCATTTCAATCGTTGTTTACGTTTTTTTAACTAGTATTTATTTTACTAAGACGTTCAAACTAGATAATAATAATAAGTTGTTCTAATGAGATAATCATTAGTATATCTAATTAGGCAACATTCATAATGCAGCAGCATTACAAGGCCATGTAATGATTTCTACAGCCCATCGTTTTTTATTCTGTCCTTTGATGGGCCTTAAATTGTTCATTAATAGTTATTTGAAACTCTAAAGCAAGGCTACCTTTGAACTCCAAAGCATTAAGTCAATCTGCTTAATGGAAGCATGTTGGCATGAGGGGAGGGAGCATGAAGTGTGCCATGAAATTTTTCTCGAATGATAAACATTGTATGGAATAAAAAACAACATTGACCTGTAAAAGTTGCTTTGCTACAACTCTTTCAAAAATTTGGGATTAGAAGGGCAGCTTGGAAATTGGCCTGTGGTTATTAAAAACAGAAGTGTCAAGATTGTGTTTTTATGAGGAGGCTGAATACATGCTTGCTTTAAGTGAAACAGATTCCACTTGTTACGTATCATATGGTACAAGTGAAATGGTAAGGGGTAAAATCTCTTTTAATTACCTCAACAAACTGACAACTAAAATACCAAAGATCTGTAATTTCTGCAAGGCTGATTCTTTGATAAAAGCAATGTTTGACGGATTATTATTTCTAACCTTGTCGGTGGCTACTCTTACACAAAAGTCCCACAGGAATCCTGCAGGACCAATTCTGGTTATTCATCATGTCTTCATTTTATAGCATGTTTCATGTCATTGTGAATTTGCCTTCTCTTGCATTTCATTGGGTGATATGACAGTAAAGGTGTGTGTTAAAATCAAGCATTAGTCACAGCACCTGTTGATATTTTAAATGCTTCTTTAATCAATTCAATAAATGTTTTGTGAATGCTAATCTGAAATTGTGATGCATTCTTTATTTTACATTTCCTACACAAACACATTTTCCAGAAATGTTCCATGTCTGTATTTGTGTACCCGACGATTCTTCTACTCTACTGTGTTAAGGGGAAAGAAATATGAATGAAAGCCATTACGATCCAAAAAGCCATCGAATACCATGCAGTGAATGATTAGTGTTTCAGCAGGTTATACGAAATGATAATCTTCACATAGCTGGATATTTGCATTTATGGACCAAGCTCATTCTCAACACAAGCCAAGTTTGTTAAAAATCTTGCCTGCCATTGATCAATAAACATTCATGTGGGCATGGCCAGGTATATAAATACCTTTAAATCAGACACTGATATTCATCTTGCAAAATATGCATTGGTACACATGTTCAAAACAATCTTAGTATCAGAGAATCTGCCAAATGTGAAAAATAAATAGAATATTAATAACTGGTACAACACCATCGCACCGCAAATATTAACATTGTAGTTATTTTGTTATTTACTGGATGCTTTTATTCAGTGAGTTACAGAGAGTGGTTCCCTATAGGTGCAACGCCTTCCCCGTACGGGAAAACCAGCTGTCTTGTCAAGGTTAAGTTTGAGACCCGCACAGATGTGCATCCCAGCCTGCATGTCGGAAGGGGGAAGAATCCAAAGAGCTGAGTGTCATTTGGACAGCAATGATAGGCGAGACAATACAAGGATATGATTGAGTCAAGTGACCTGACGTACATAGAGAAGAGGAGACGGCCCCGAATTGAGTCCGGTAGGGATTGCCCACAAAGCGTCCCGCCAAGTGACATTCCATCCAAGAGTGTGCAGAGCCTGAGACCTCCGTCCTGGGAGGGCGGAGAGGAGGATGTGGGTTAAGTGATTGTCTTGACACATGATAACTTGGGGTTGAGTAGATTGTGTTGAGGAGTCACCCACAGTTTAACATGTTTAACAACAATTCTCCCCCTCCTCCTATCCCAATCTGCCAGTATCCACCATGACTGTATTTATAACCCGCAAAAGGGCGGTTACCGACTGGCATTTTAAGAGGGTTCTTATAAACATTGTTTTCACCGGAAACATACCACCACACCCCTGTGAAAGCTATATTTATCTATCTTGTCACAGTCATTTGTTGCTTTTCTTATCCTCGTGTTTGGCCCTGGTGGAGAATATCTAATAGTAGGAAGGTTTGCAGTGGGCCCCGTGTTTAATCAGGCCTCACCAGCAGGCTCAGTGTGAGGTGGGGGTTCACCGGGGAGTGATAGAGGGAGACCCCCTGAGTCACGGTGGGCGAGGCGATAGCAGCGTGGTGGACTTATCTCTCCCTTCCACACCATACTGGGCTAAGTTTATACCCGAGGACCAACTGGAAACTCAATAGTGGATGGCTATTCTCAGTGTAACTCCTTTTCCCAATTCTTTCCCCATGACGCAGGGCACCAAGTGTGGATTGCCGTTGCGATGGGTCTCATAATCACTCTGGATACATTCCCCAAGGAAAAGGTAGGAAGAACATGGAAGTAGACGCTTCTAGATGATTCATTTTATTTGTATTTATCGTATATCATTAATTGCTCATGATACTCCTATGAAGCGCCCGTGGTTTTCAATGAAACATCTGACATACTGTAGGTTTAGATTTTTATTCAATTGCTGTGTGATCATAATAAAGCCCACAGCGTGTTATACCGAATATAGCTCTTATCACCATATGTACAGAGCATTATTCTACAGTTTGCAAATGTGTTTCAGATGTTTTCCAAAGCGTGGAGTACATCATTGTACATGAAGGAAAACTGAACATGTCAAAAATTATGATGATGACAGACATGTCCCCAAACCACTAGTGCCAACATCAGAGACATAGCGACGGTTGGATTTAATTTTGAACTCTGATACCCTTCTCTCAATCCTGTTTATCAAAACCATTCAGCTTCACACTGCAAAGCGGAAACAATATGTAAATGAACATGATATGCCTCTGGAATGTCTAAGAGAGAAGTACATAATTTGAGAGGATGTATTGGAATATAACACTTGTGAGCTTGGTCTTTCTCATTAACGTAATACCAGGTGAGTGCATCAAGACCAATCCATTTTATTGGTATCATTAAAGTTATGATTGAATAGTGAATATAGTATATATATACCATTGATGATTTCACACAACATTTTACACTACACAAAGAATTTATGGGTGACTTTACACAATCAAAATGTTTGTATTTGACTGTAAAAAGATGTATGTTTGTGAATTTAGTGTGTTTTTGTTTGTAAACTTAAGTGATTCTATTTTTTTATCTATGAAATACAAGTGATGGGTCAAACACTGGATTTTTGTGTCACCTGTCACCCTAACGCCACCTGTGAGGAGAAGGCAGATGGTACTGGCAAAGTCTGTAACTGCATGTATGGCTTTGTGGGTAATGGAAGAACTTACTGTCAAGGTATGTACCTCCAGGTATAAACTCAATATTCAAATGTTTGATTTTTGTTAGATTGCTTTTATCAGTTGTATTAACATTATACTCAGTATTTATTAGTTAATTTTAATTATTTTCTCCAAACTGGATTTTGAAAGTACATAACGTTTGTATTCGGCACTTGCCTATTTCTCTATTTTTGACTCTGTGTCAACTACAATCTCGCTTCCAAAAAAGTTGGGACACTGCGTATAATGCTAATCAAAACAGAATGCACTCAAGTGCAATCTATTTTTAATTGAAAAGAATACTAAGACAACATACCAAATGTTGAACCGGATACATGTTATTCATTTGGAAAAAAACAGAAACATATTTAACAGCACTATGTAACCTCTTGGGAACTGAGAAGATAGATCCATTGTTGTGGTTTGTATTCCCATTCTTGATTGATATAGGATTTTAGCGTCTCAACAGTTTGGGGTCTCCTTTGTCATATTTTTTATTTCATAATGCACTAAATTCTTTACCTACGGAGCCATGTTGTTGTAATTAGTTTGAATGCGGTTTGGCATTATCTTGCTGAAAAATACATTGTCTGGATGGCAGCACACAGCTTTGGAAAAAATAGAGGCCACAGTACTTTTTGTTAACCTTAAAAAAAATTTTAAAGGAACAATTTGCAGTGGACTCTTAATTTTAACCCTTCTGTTCCTTGCTCAAAACCTTCCTTTTTTACTTTTTGGGAAAGGAAAATAAAAGGGGCAGTGGTCTGTTATTTTTTCCAGATCTGTATATTGCCTAAAACCTTTAGTGTTCAGCATTAATGGTGTTATGTGCACTTATGCAACCCCATACAATCACAGATGTTGGCTTTTGTACTATGCACCGATTACATGCCGGATAGATGTGACGTGGTGCCCATGATTCCCAAAAATCATTTACAATTTTGATTCTTCAGACCACAAGACACCCAGAGAGCACAGCCGCGTTTCTTGATCTGGTTTAGAGCCATTTATTTCTTTGCATGGTAGAGTGTTAACTTGCATTTGTGAATACAGCAACAAATTGTCTTTGCAGACAGTGGTTTCAGATGTGTTCCACAGACACTGCAATGATTTCCACTGCAGAATCGTGTCTGCTTTTAATGCAGTGAGATTTCTCTGGATTCTCAGAATCTTTTAATGATATTATGTACCATAGATTACGAGATCCCAAAGCTCTTTGTAATTATACATTGAGAAATGTTATTCTGAAATCATTGCACTATTTGCCAGCGCAGTATTTCACAGAATCGTGATCCCCTCCCTATATTTATTTCTGACTCGTCCTCTCTGGGATGTTGTTTTTATACCCAATCATGTTACTGTTCTGTTTCCAATTAATCTAATTAGTTTTGAGATGTTCCATCAGGTAAATCTTTTGTATTACACAACTTTTTCCCATCTTTTTTTTAACCATGTTGCTGTCATCAATTCAAATAGGGCAAATACAGCTCCGGAAAGAATTGCACCTTTTCCATTCCACTGCACCTTTTCCTTTCCAAAAAAGTTAAAAAGGAAGTTTTGAGTGAGGAACAGAACGGTTAAACTCAAGAGACCACTGCAAATTGAATGCTTCTGTTCTTCACTCAAATCTTTTCTTTTTGGAACAGAATGAAAAAGATGCAGTGGTCTCTTAATTCTTACCAGAGCTAGATTTTTCAAGGAACTTATATTTTTCAAGGGACTGAAATTTTTCAGTTTCCACATTTGATGTGTTGTCTTTTAACTTTTTTCTATTGAATAGAGGGTTTTAATGATTTGCACATTATTACATTTGGTTTTTGTTTCCATTTAACACAGCATTCAAACTTTTTTGGAAACAGGGTTGTAGAACAAGCCAGGAAAGTAAAACATGTAATCAATCTTGAACATCAACAATTAAAGGCGAAGTAAGTGTACATATTTCTTTTACAGACAAGGATGAATGCCAAATAGGAACCAATAAGATCTGTGGGATAAACACTGCCTGCCATAACACCTATGGAAGCTACTACTGCACTTGCCTGACAGGATATAGCCCTTCTAATAGCATGGCCATATTCGTCCCCAATGATGGCACCCACTGTCAAGGTATGAAATACATTTTTTTATGTAAATCCTTTTTATGGGATCCCTCAATTACAGGGGAATATGCAAGAATACACCAATCAATATTTCTGAAAGTCCAGAAAATTTCTTCAAATTTTGAAATTTTCTATTAACCTGTGTTGTGCCTAAAGTACCATAAATCACGTTCTTTTTGGATGATTTAGACATTGATGAGTGTAGGGTTCAAGGCATTTGTGGTGAAGGGGGTCAGTGCACGAATATGCCGGGGAATTTTCATTGCCACTGCCAAGTAGGATACCAGGTTCAAAATGGAACAGAGCCCTTCAACCCACACCAGGACAAGGCCTTGTGCAAAGGTAAAGAATGCAAACCACTTGGGATCAGCATTGTAAAACCTTTATTGTGTCATATTTGAGTAACTATTTTTATAATCACAAAGCTATTTATTATTTTATTTAGATGTACTTATTATTTATTTATCTGCTATTCCTTAGCCAATGTGTAGGTACAGTTTTTATTGAAAATTAGCAATTTAGCATTACTGTGGTCTCAAATATGGCATCTAGTGTATAACACCAATGTCCCCTTTCTCCATATGTAGCCATTGATTGTGGGGAGCCACCCTTGCCTGAGAATGCAGTCAGGCTGTCAGCCACAGGAACACGATATGGTAGCATAGCTACGTTTGCCTGTTCTGAGGGATTCCTCAGGAAAAGTGGGGACAATTTTGTCATTTGTGAGACAGATGGTGTGTGGAAAGGCCCAAGTCTTCTTTGTGAAGGTAAATAAAATGTGTTTTGGTTGTGATTTTGTATTCATTCACAAATTTTACATTGGCAGCTGCATATTGTAATGATTCCATTCAATTCCTGTCATTGATTTAACTCCCAGAGGTTGACTGTGGTTCTCCTCCTGCCCTCCCGAACTCTGTAATTTTCTGGAATCAGAGCACCAATATGGGCTCTGAGGTGTTTTATCAGTGTAAATTTGGATATAAGAATGTGGGAGAGGGAAATGTATCACTTTGTAAGGCTGATGGACAGTGGGACAAGCCAGCGTTACTATGTGAAGGTAAAAATATCCTCTCAAAATATTTACCCCCCAACCTAACTGAAACTAACATATACCATAAGCTATAATATTCAACTCACTGTTTTATTTTTTTAATTTTAGCAATAATATGCGGTGATCCCCCTATACTGCCCCACACTGGACAGGTGTGGAATGGGAGTACAAATCCTGGCAGCACTGCGCTCTATTACTGTAAAGAGGGATTTTATAGAGAGGGAGGAGGGAATATTTCCTACTGTACAGAAAATGGTTACTGGACAAATGTAACATTGTCATGCAAAGGTAAATTGACATTTCCTATCTACACTTACAGAGATTACATTCTGATAAACAAATGAAAAGTGTCCTGTGCTTTGAATCAATTATACATATAATCAATGCCATTCTGCTCCCCACACCCTCCTTAGAAATAATGTGTGGTGATCCCCCTATACTGCCCCACACTGGACAGGTGTGGAACGGCAGCACAAACCCTGGCAGCATTGTGCTCTATTACTGCAAAGAGGGATTTTATAGAGAAGGAGGAGGGAATGTTTCCTACTGTACAGAAAATGGTTACTGGACAAATGTAACATTGTCATGCAAAGGTAAAAAAATTGCCATCACACCTGATACATTTATGGACACTAAGCATTATTGACAAAGAGACTTAATTTGTCTTGACACAAGTTCTGTGTCAAAAATAACAATGTTTAAAGTCAGATGAAAAGGGTCTTGTGATTTAAATTAATCACACATAATCAATGCCACTTTGCTTACCACCACAACCCCTCCTTAGAAATAATGTGTGGTGATCCCCCTACACTGCCCCACACTGGACAGGTGTGGAACGGCAGCACAAACCCAGGCAGCACTGTGCTCTATTACTGTAAAGAGGGATTTTATAAAGAGGGAGGAGGGAATATTTCCTACTGTACAGAATATGGTTACTGGACAAATGCAACGTTGTCATGCAAAGGTACAGTAAAAGTTTTACAACATACTACACCTAGCGGATTCCTCTTCACGTTGACATGTACGACGTGTCCTTTACAAATATCCTGGTGAATCATTTGAAATCTTAACCATCCTCTAATTTTCTTTGCAGAGGTTGACTGTGGTTCTCCTCTGGCCCTCCCTCACTCTGTGATGTTCTGGGATCAAAGCACCAATATGGGCTCTGAGGTGATTTATCAGTGTAACTTTGGATACAAGAATGTGGGACAGGAAAATGCATCACACTGTATGGCGGATGGAGCATGGGACCAGATATCTTTTCTGTGTGAAGGTATTACATTTGTCATTTCAATGTGTTGAATATACAGTAACAACACTTATATGTACCATAATAAATCTCATAAAGCCACTGTCCCCATTTTCAATTCTAGAGATTGACTGTGGGGAGCCTGAGTTTATACCCCATGCTAAGATGATATGGAACAGGACATCATTGATTGGCAGTGTGGTATATTACCAGTGTGTTGAAGGGTACTACAACACGAGTGGGATAAATTATACTGAGTGTGGAGAAAATGGACTTTGGACTGACATCAAACTTCAATGCGAAGGTGCATTTCAATCACCTGCAATATAACAGAGGCCTTTCAGAGATACTTCAATGTATTTTTGAAAATACTAATGAGCTCCGTTATTATACGCTTGAGTTATAATGCTTGATGAACCTAAACCTGTACAGCAGTGTCCTTAAATTGAATTAAATAAACCTTCATCTCTACGGGCAGAAGTGAACTGTGGGGCTCCACTAACATTTCCACATGTTAACATGCGATGGACAAACAGAACTGGCCTAGGGAGCGTTACCGAGTATATATGTAAGGAGGGATATTACCACGCAGGTGGAAATAGACGGTCAACGTGTGCATCATCAGGACAGTGGGGAAATGTTTCAATAATATGCAAAGGTACAGTAATAATGTCTCAAAACCAAGCGAATTCTATTCCACTGCATGTCTGTGTTGGAGATGTAGACCTGCATTTACTTCTTTGTACCAGAAGAGGGTGATGCTGTATTCTATATTGAGTGTATACATATTTTTAATATCGTGGTTAATCATGATCATTAGTACATCCCAAAAACAAGTCTAGTATGAGTTGCTCACAGTATGCCCTAATCTTTTATGGTAATCTTCATAGAATCAGAGTAATTCAACTGATCAAAATTACACCGTGTTTTCACAGCAAAATGTGGACCAGCCCCTGCTTTGGCAAACTCAGAGGTGGTTTGGCAGAACGTAAGTGCTGCGATCCATCGCTGTGTGGAGGGATTCCACAGTTGGAGAGGCAGGAACACTTCTGTGTGTGACATCAATGGGAAGTGGCAATCTGCCACAATAAGGTGCCAAGGTATGCCATTCATAAATCTGTAACTATAATTAATTAAAAAACCTTTTTAGTATGCATATTGAATTTATGTAGATTAGTTAAAATATTTTTGTATATATACTGCTTCCTAAAAGAGTAAGAGACCACTGCACCTTTTCCTTTCCTTTCCAAAAAAGTTGAAAAGGAAGGTTTTGAATGAGGAATAGGTTTAGACCACTGCAAATTGAACACTTCTGTTCCTCACTCAAAACTTTCATTTTTAACTTTTTTGGATAGGAAAGAAAACGGAGCAGTGGTCTCTTGATTTTTTTAGGAGCTGTATATACATGTGTATTTATTACTAAGAACCGGTTTCTTATCTCTTACCAGAAATCAAGCCCTCCATTAGTGATTTGGTTTTTCTTAATGAAAAATGTTTGCGTTGGAAAGCAGACAAGTATGAAGAAGATGCAGAAAATTACCAGGTTAGTTTACCTGACAAGAGTCACAAAATATGATAATATTGTTAACAAGAAAAAGTGTGGTCTGAACTGAATGAACCCAGAAATACACCTTGACCTAAGCTACAAAATGCACCCAGAGTTTCTCATGGCTGGTGACTATGATGCCAGGAAACTGTGTGATTACAGGAAAAAATTCAAGATCCCTTTAACTCAATGCTCAAAAATAATTATTCCTTCACCCTGCCTTTGGCAAATCTGACCACAGCCCTATTGTTCTGCTTCCTGCCTACGAGCTAAAACTTTAAACAGAATAACTCGATAAAGAAGTAGTCTTGTTCCCGTTTCATGAGAGCATGCTGGATATATACAGAGATTAAACTAAGAACATTGATGAACACTGGCTTTTTTAATAAGTGCTGCATCAAGGACCTTGGCAGGTGTGTTCACAGAGATCTTCACATAGTTGGCAGGTGTCTTCAGAGATCTTCAACCTCTCCCTGATACAGCCCATAGTACCAACTGGCTTCATGCAGACCATCATAGTCCAAAGAATGCAAAGGCAACCTGTCTAAATGATCACTTTCCAGTAGCCCTAACATCTGTTCTACCACAGCATGGCAGGGTCTCAAGTCTGTGACTGATAGGACCCAGTACAGTTCACACTTCACACTTACTTCACAGGTTGCTGCAGCTACTTGTTACGATCGATCCACCGCTACTCCTCAACCTGTTACTCTCCACCTGTTGGGAATAGAACATAGCATGTGACAATTAAATACGATTTTATAATGTTTTACAACTGCCTGTTACAGGTTGAAATTGTGGGACTCCGAGCCTATCAAAGGTCATTTTATGACAAGAGGAAGAGGTTCCTCAGGTCAATTTCAGACCACCCTGAGATCTGCCTGAACCTTCTGCCTGTTACTAACTACACCTTTAGCATCACAGCACTATCTACCAGGTTCACCTCCACTCTCACAGCCAAAACCAGCGTAAAAGGTATACTACAAACCAACTCAATAAACTATGACAAGTTTTGGGTGAAACATGGAGCAATATATTGACCTAACAGATTTTTCTTATTATTACCTTGACTTGGATTTGATATTAAAAGTTATTAAATATTTCAATAACGTCTTGTCTTATAGAGGCTCAAGCCCCAGAAATCGTATATAGTGAAGTTGAGGCTCCATTGCCGATATTGTGGCTACGCAGATCGCCTAACACTCTGGACCCAATTAGGTAATTCAATGTCAACCTCCCTCTCCCTGACTAAATACCTATTTAGTACCTTGAAATTAACTGGGTGTAATGAAACTTTGTCTGGCTATAATGAAACAAATAACCTTTGTTCCTGGGTTCAGTTTCTACCAGGTGTTTGTGTGCCCACTGGATGGAACCTTTCTGTTTGACTGCAGCTCTCCTAGGAACCCAGACTTCTCCATTCAGAGGAAAACCCATGGACTTTACATAGCTGCCCAAGTCCATCTAAATGTTTTTTGGAAAGAACTTAACCTAACTGTAGGCGATGGACGCTACTATGGAGGCTTCTACAATGCTCCTTTACAGAACGGGAGAGACTATTACATAATATTACGGGCTGTCAGTCAATGGGGAGAGGTAAGACGTTGAAAAAATAATATGTGAGGTAAATAGATGCAAGAGAAATTACAGTTTCAGGATCGTCTTAAATTAGCTCTTTATAATATCTACATAGAGTTTTGTAACTGCTGTGCTAATAGTAAGTCATTCTTTATGTGCCATTTGAAAAAACACTCTAGGTTTCCAAGCGCTCATGTGTGATCTGGGCTAAAGTTAGAGGTAAGGGTCGCCTTTCTCATCTGAGGCCATTTGTTGTGTTTTAATGAGATGGTTGAAATGGTATTGTATTATCGTTTTCTGTCGTTTTGCAGGCACATCCTACATAATGAAGGTTTCGTCCATTTATGCAGCAGGATCAATTGGAGTCCTAGCTTTGGCCACTGGTCTTGGATACTTTTACACTTGGTAAGATATATCCAGTATAGTGTTTGAAATAAAACATTTTCAATATGTGCAAATTAATAACATCTGCCCTATTAAATAACTTACTAAACTTTCTATGTCTCCTCATCAGGTTTTTTAAGAAGACTTGAGGCTTTTTCAGTTGGGCCACTTCGTTTTTATCAACTAATGTTCAACATTAACCTGTAATATTGTAATTACGTAATGATGTTTTGTATTAAATTGTTGCTGTTGATGATGAAATGCGTGCTTTTTTCTCCATATCATCGTTTTAATCTAAAATATCATAAATAATATGCTCTTCAAATATTTTAAAATACATGGATTACAAGCCACCTAAACTTTACTGTGTAGGAAGTTAATCATTTTTTAAATTTGATGTATTCATTACAAGACGTAAAAATAAACGAGAAAGAAGGAAAATGAGCTCAAGCCAAGGATGAAAACCATTTGAATTATGCGTGAAAAGGCGGTTATTTGTTTATAAGTATGGTAGAACGATCGACTTGTAACGGATGGCAGCGCCCATGAGTCTGCGGATGCGACACTGAGCAGATTATATTGAAAATTCATCAGCGCCATCTTGGACCCTATCACCTTGCTTGTAACCGCCCGTGACCTCTCTGAAGTGGAAGTTTCAAGCAATAGATATAAAGCACATATGTGACATAGATATTCTATTATCTATGGTTTCAAGGCCAAGGGCTTTAAGAAAAAACTGGTGAGACTGGAGAGTAAGCTAGAGGTTGTTCGCTCATCATTTAGATGACTGGGGATAATTTACGTCGCCATGTAAGTGTAAAAAAACGCTATAAGCATAAACATGTATTGCTTAATCATACACAGTAGAAGGGTATTCGAGTTAGAGCTTCATGTCCTAAACTTGTTAGCTAGTCAACTAACGCACTTTTTGTTTCGGCATTGTCGATAGCCAAGTGAGCACAGCAGCCTCCCGTTACGTTAATAAGACAATTTTTTTAGTGCGGATCCACTCAACCCCTTTCTTTCAATCTAAATATGCGGTTTGGGTTGTTTGTGGTTTTGCTAATTTGAGCTAATCGGTTGCTATAGCATCCTTATAGATTTCTCTTTTTTTCTCCATGATGAGACCTCATCATTAATGAAATATATGATCTTACGATGACTGCACCATCGTAAAATCTGAGGATTTCAACCAGTACCTAACAGCAGTCAAGAGGACCGTTGGCTAGTACGTGGAGTTCAGTGCAACCCCCCAAGGATATGCCTACCCAGACCATCACTGACCTGTACCCAAACTGGTTTTGCTGGATGATGTTGCAGGCAGCATAACATTCACCACGGTGTCTCCAGACTTTAACGTCAGTCACATGTCCTCAGTGTGAACCTGCTCTCATCTATGAAGAGAACGGGGTGCCAATGGCAGACCTGCCAATTCTGTTGTTCTCTGACAACTGTCAATCAAGTTGCATGGTGCTGGGCTATGAGGACAGGTCCCACCTTAGGTCATTTTCTGGGCTCTGGCAGTGCTCCTCCTCCTTCAGATACCAGATACCGGTCCTGCTGCTGGGTTGATGCCCTTCTACGGCCCTGCTCAGCTCTCCTTATGTAACGGCCCGCCTCCTGGTATCTCCTCCATGCTCTGGAAACTGTACTGGATGACACAGCAAACCTTGCGACGGCACGTATGGGCTGCCTCGCGCTACCAATAGCGACATGGACACCAGCAAAATGCTAAACGAGAGAAAAATCAGTCAGAAAGGATAAGGAGAGTGCAATTGTCTGTGGCCACTGAGCTTGGGAGGTTAGGAATTGAATATGGTTGCTTTGTCGACTATATGGCGGTGTGTGCACATTTGAGCACAGTCGAGGTATAAGGCATCATAAGAACCAGAACAGCATTTGATGTTTCTGAAGACATATCTTGACATTGACAAGCCAGAGTGCACTGGACAATTGCTGCAATGATGCAGAGTATTTATCACAAATTGGATATCACAAAATGTAGGTGGAAAAATTATTTTAAAAAGTCGTCATTAGAGTTGTAGGTTTTTCTCTGTGTAATCAGTGGTTTGGGTTTGATGTACATTTTAAAGTGACAAATCGGAATGCCTGCATCACGTAGCCTAACTGCACGATTGGTTCAGGTGAGAGCAATGCATGTCATGGGTAGATTATAAACTAAGCATGAGGATGCATTTCAGATATTGCTTGGCTCTCCGGTATTGTTTCACTTATCATTTTTCCCTTCCAGGTCTGAAGATAGGTGCGCTTTCTCAAGTCATATTTTCTCAGCAGTCAAATACAGAGCTTTTGACTATGCCTCTGAGGTGAGTTGACTGTTTAGGCTTTTTTGTCGAAAGTGTGTGTGTGTGGCTGTGTGTGTGGCTGTGTGTGTGTGTGGCTGTGTTTGTGTGGCTGTGTGTGTGTGTGTGTGTGTGTGTGGCCCTCATTGGTTATTTGTTCATTCCTAGTTTATTATTTCAGTATAAATATATAAGCTTTGCATTTGAGTTACCAAAATCTGTTTCCTTTAGTGTGCAGTTGTTGGTCTTTGTAACTTTGGTAATAGTTTAATATCAACTTGCAAATTCAGTTGAGCACATTTACTTTATTTTATGTGATAGTATTTTCATCTTGGTCTGACTTTTATTTTGACATTTCCCCTCAACTTGTAGGCTTCTACTAGTTACAGACTGACCATGAACTGTCTGGCCCTTCCTATGCCCTACCATCTGGGCAGTAGTGACCTGTACCTTCACACTGGCAACCCTCCTGATGTCACCTATAGGAAACCATGGAGTAGAGGTAGGATGAAGTTACTCTTTTAATCGACATATTGTCCAGTAGTTGGCCCTATGTGTTTTCTTTGATAAAGCTGTGAGTGTTGTCAATGTACAGTACCAGTCAAAAGCTAGGACACACCGACTTATTCAAGGGGATTTCTTTATTTTAACAATTTTCACACTGTAGAATAATAGTAAAGACATGAGAACATTTAAATAACATATGGAATTATGTAGTCACCGGAAAAAAAATACACTTTAAAGAAGCCACCTGTTGCCTTGATGACAGCTTTGCCCCGCTTTGCAATCTCTCAACCTGCTCCATGAGTTAGTCACCTGGAATTTAAATTGGAATTTCACAATTATTTGCAACCACCCTTTAAAAGGATGACAGCAGTGACCCACAGGCTAACTTTATTGTAACTTCAGGTCTCAGACAATTTCTTTCTGTTTCTTGTTTTGACAGGAAATGTGATTACCACCTGCAAACTGTTTGTTAGTGGATCTGTACTAGACGATCTGGGAACTAAAGGACTGCCAACAGACTGTCTTGAAAAGTAAATTTTTTTTGGAAAAGATTTAGTCAGGCTACAGTATAGACCCAGTCTGTGTTACGTTTACAGCTGATTTAGTTACTGAAAGAGTTGTATGCCAATTAGATATTTAGCATTGTTTTAAAGTTATGCCATTTCTTCAGGTTGACTGTTAGTCTGAGTCAGACGAGAGTGGATCCTCGGGAGGTGATTCCAAGCTCCAACCCCAACTCACAGCTTGACGTAGACCATGAAGAAATAGCATGGCTCCAGAGAGAAGCTACGAATGACATAGCACACTTTGCCTGGAATGAGTCCTTTAGCAAGAGGACAGTGGAGCAATTGAGCCCAAGACATCACCTTAAGGGTCAGTTCATAGGATGATTTTATGTTTTAATGCCTGTAGAATGCTTGCTGAATGACACTGATGAGTGAAATTCCTTAATTTAATTTAAGTGCCACCTAAAATACATGACATACAGATCTATCCTACCTGACAAAAGCTGTCACTTAGAAACAAGTCACACAAGAACTTTGCAGATGTGCTGATCTAACCAAACTTTTTTTCCTCAGATCTCGTCATGGCAGAAGATGTGCTGTTTGTTGATCACTTGCCACAGTTTAGGAAACATCTCCCCTCTTTAAATGCCAAATTGTCTAGACTGAAGACTCTGACTGTGTCAGACCCGCTTCTCCGCTCCACTGTAGGCGCCCTGTCAGAGGAAAGTATATTCAGGTAGGCCACAGGATTAGGAGGTCAATTAGTGGAATATACACATTCAGGAAGCAAAAAGGTTTAACTTGAAAAAATTGCTAAATTAACAACTAAATAATGTTTTAGTTTCTCAAAATAGTTATTTACACTTTGTATAATATTTTTTATTGCTTTTTGGTTTTGTAAATGATTCCATGTCTCATAGCCATTGTGCTGCCTATGAGTTACCCCTTAAGGATGAAACAGAAAGCTCAAAAACCACTTGGAACGCTGATGAGGCATTCAATAAACAGCTGTTGTTGCATGAAGAGGTAATCATAAGTGACACAAAAAAAGTTAACAAATCAGTTCAGGAAATCATTGTAATGTAATTATATATTTCTACAATGTTATTCCCTTCTTAAAGTCCTTGATGTTACCTGTTGAAATGGATTCCTGCACAGTCAAAAGGGAAGATTGCATCCCCTTTTCAAAACTGTATAATTTGTTGAATCTTCTACCAGAATTGGTGGAGAACCAAACCCCTTGTCTGGATATTCTCACTTCAGGTGCTGTATAATAATATCTTGCGCCAACTGTTACAGTCTAAAATTACTATGAATAATCAAGTCCTGTGTCATTTAAGTAATTAAATTAATTTCCATTTACACCCTGGAAATGTCTTTCAGCAACTCCCCGTAATGCACTGGTCTCGCTGGACATATCTCAGTTTGAAGTGCCATTGTTGGCTGTCAGTGATTCTCACTGTGAAGCTAATGAAAACCTGCTGGATCCCAAGTCATCAGGTATGTGTCTCTCGCTTAAGATCCATCTCCTGTGTGTCAAGTCAGTGAATAAACAGAGTGACTTGCTTGTGCAGTGTATAATGGACATACAAAACAGTCCTCCCCAAAGAATGCAAGAGAGGAATTACTACAATTTTCCCCCTCTCCTATCAGATCATTTAATGTTGCATACTCAGATGGAGCTAGACCTACTCCTCAGCTTCTCTCCCAAGCCAAGCCTGACTCATATATGTCTGTCCCCCTCCCAACTACAACCTGAGCAGACCTCTCCAGTCTACAGACAGTAAGTCAAATTATGGCCTATGACCTGTGTGTGGGTATTAACATTCGCATCTACAGATTGACTGTCGGCAATAGCACGCAATGAATGAAAGCAGCTCACTTAGGGCATGTTTTCATTACAAGAGAGAGAATAAAAATGCTAGCTAGACTAGTTTGCATAATCATTCATTTAGAATTTGATTTTACACCTGCACATTTTAGACATAGCGATATAGTTCAGACTGAAGTGTCGCACTTGTAAACCTCCGGGGGGTGGTCTATATCGAAAATGTGGCACGCCTCACCTCGGAAGGTGACATCTCGAGCTATCGGCATCTGCAAGTTTACACAACGAAATGATCTAGCGCCTCGCGGGTTGTTCGATACGCTTTGGGGAAATGTTGCGTAATGTAAACCCCCTAAGTGTGTCACCCCATATAGAGTTGACAGGCACTAAGTCACACATGATCTCATGGTCTTGGCGATTTTGGTGAAGTTATTTAGTGTCCGAGAGAGATCAGGAGGAAATGGAGAGGGCACTTTGGAGGGCAGAGAAGCACCCTCACTTCATACTGGACTTTCTTTTGGCAGGTAAGACTATGGTCATGTTACATAAATGACCACAAACGAAGAATTAAAATGGAATTGATGTTGGACATAGCATTGGATTACTAAAAAACATTTTCTCCTCTTTGCTAAATGCTAACAGAGCCTCAGAAGTCAGAACCCACTTTGCAGTTCCAGCCTTTGAATGAAGCCATGAAGTTATTGCTGATTGGTTGTGACAACACTTTACTACTTGAAGGGGGAATGGAACCTTTTGATCTGGGACCAAGCATACCAGGGCTGACTGGCATGTATCAGAAAGGTTCCTGTGACTTCACGGAGCACATGGTCACCCTGGCGCCACACCACACTGGGGTGACACTGAGCAGTAAGATGGAGGATTTCACACCACTAACACTTTGCCAGATGGACAGTGAGTATGGCTTAGATATTGTCCCATTGCAGTCTGTCCGGCTTCCAGTTAAGTTACTTATTACATATTGTAAGCACATTCCAACCATTCACGTCCACTGTGATTCATAAAACCATTGAAACTGTTACCATTGAAACTATATGTATATTACCATTGAAACTATATGTATACTGACAGTTCTATGGACAGAGAGAAGAGAGAATACTGTATATATATATATATATTCTCTCTTCTCTCTGTCCATAGAACTGTCAGTTCCACTCACTGAGATCAATGTCAAGTCCATCCTGAGAAATGCTACACCGATGACTGTGCCGTTCCATCAGGACAGAGGAAGAAATGAAAATACTGCTGAGGCTGATACCACTTCCCTCCATAAAGAGATAACTGGAGATGACGCCTTTTCTGTTCAGGCTGTTACCACTTCCCTCAATGAAGAGATATCTGGAAATGCTGCCTTTTCTGCTCAAGCTGGTACCAATACCCAAGAGAAACAGAACACTGGGAATGTGGCCATCACAGCACAATCATCTACTTTCTCCCAAGAGAAAGACGGGCCTGGGAATAGGGTCTTTTCAGCAGCGCCTGTTTCCACTGGGAATAGGACAGTGTCAGCAGCACAGGCTACCACCACCAGTTTCCTGGGGAAATGTGACCATTCAGTTAGCACTCAGATGAAGGAGCAGGGCACACCTGACCAGAGGGATAATGTATTAAAACACTCAGCCCCCAGACCTGGTGTGAGAGACAATCACAAGAGTTTTACTGTGGCTAAATCTGAGAAGGTCCTGGACCCTCTGTCCTCTTTCATAATGTTGAGGTCCCAACAGAGACCTGTGTCGCCTCAGAAATATACAAGCACCCCAGGTAGTGTTATGTAATGATACAACGCCATTATGTACATACAGTAGTTAATTTCAATTGAAAATCAAAGCAAAAAAACGCATTCACAGCAACATGGGTTTAGAAGGTGATATAAGGGATTTTCTCTTTTCTCAGTGTCACAGGTGACAGAGCTGACACCTCAGCCAGCCACCAAAGAACCGCATCCTGGGTTAGAGGTTAAGCCTGTTGTCTATGCAAACCATGCAGGAAATGACATAATAGCCCACGAGGCAATCATTCAGCCTGTATCTAGTGACAGACATGACTGTGGAGTCATACACATCCAAGCCACAGGTACAATGTATTACTATAGTACTAATTACAGAATTAATACTTTATTTTCCTTTACAGTATACTGATAACGACATACTGTATAATGACACGAGCCCATGTAATCACAATAGACCAATTACCATTCATCTGGGTTAGGGTGTGGCCTATTAGACCATAATCATTCAGTCAGATTTGTTTACCAAAACATATTAAGTGAACATTTTAAGGACAAAAGGAGGCTCTGGGAAATAAATCATTATTCAATCATTCAACTCTTGACCAATGAAGTCCGGAGCCTGCTGGTTTTCTGTTCAACAAATGTCATTGTACTTCTTTGTTGGTATGTCTGACTTCCACCAGGTTTGTATGAGTGATTGGGCCACTTTGACCCCCACCCCCACCACCTTGGCTCATTGGTGTGACATTAGAAAGTCCTACTGATTTGAGACACACGACAACATTGCACCCTCACAGACTTTCCAAAACACACATCTGTCATTGCACTTAAATACCACGCCCGTGGCTGTGAGCTGTCTGCATGATGCAATGTGGTACTCCAGCCATACACCACAAACCACAGTGGGGCCTTAGGAACTGCTCTCCAAATGAATTACAACATTATACCGGGAACTTTAAACAGTACCACTGCTTTTAGCCACCTACTTCAGAGGACCCAAACTACTCCCCCTCATAAAACAGCTACAGAATGGCCAGTAATGCTGTTATCTGGCCGCTGCTAAACATGACACGTTGCCAGGTGAGCTATCGCCGTGCCACCTTACTCTCCCTGCTCCTGCAGAGAGTCAGTTCCAGGCGTACCGAGAGCTGCGAGCGTTTGCCCTGCCCTGCCTGTCAAGAGCCCGGGAGCTGGGTCTGACCAGCACGTCCTGTGGAGACTTCAGAACCCTAGACCCGGATCACACGCGATACCTGCTGAAACAACAGGAGATGGAGCTCAGCGTGAAACCGGGCCAGGGTAAAACACACCGGACATTGGTCTGACACAGACCAGGCTTTGACACTTGGGTAGTTTTGCTGACTAAATATTTTTCATGTGTTTAGTGGATTGCTAATCTGACTATAAATGTAAAAAAATATAATTGTGTTATAATGTATAGGTTATTTAACATGTCCTGCCCCCCTAATGCTGAAGTCTTAACGTGTCACATATTTATTGGTTGACCAAACACATCAGGTGTATAATGTTGCCTTGCAGGCCCAGAGGTCCTGTACAACCAGGTGGCGCTGATACATGTGCTGGTGACAGTGAAGGACATGATCTTCAAGTGTGATCTGAGCACTGCACTGGGTCTGTATGCACAAGTTGAATTAGGAAGTCCAGCGTATTCCACAGTGCTTTCAATACGTCGCAAGCCACAGTTCCCTTTTAGTCGGCCGTTCTGTGTGGGTTTAACGCTCAAACATCTTATTTAACTGACAACTTCAATACAGTCACACCTTGAACGAGCCTCAGTGAGATGAAGAGACCCAACTAAGCCTCAGGGAATAAAGGAGAGAGTGGCTTTTCTGGAGCGGGTGTTTATGATCAGGTTGGCTAATGAATATCCACGTTTTTAGAAGAACTGCTTTCCACTCCCACAGGCATTCTATCTGTTAACATTTTAAGGTAAAGAACACAATCTTATATATTATGCATTGCTGTACCAGAAATGCCCATAATAAAATGCCGGAATAATCAAATAGTGTGTTGTGATTGGCTGTGATGTTCTGCTGATTTCTGGCCCAGCGTCATTAGAATGGGAATGCTGTCGGAGGAACAGAAATGGTTATACGCATGGTGTTACGCAGGCATTAGGAGTGTATGTGGATTGGACGTGCATGCTCAGTTTATGTGACAGTCTTGTCTGTTTGACATTCTCGCTCTGGGATTGTTGCATTGGATCTCTTTATGTTGTGCATTTTGAAGACACACCACATAGTTGTGTGAGAGGTTTCCGGATCAGAGAGGTGAAACATAAGCTCCTGGTGCCACTCGGCCTCGTTCAAGCCGTGATTATATTAACGAGTGAATGAAGGTGTATGAGTGTCAAACACACTGTCTCTCTTACCTGGTTCCGTCCTCGGGGGGAATCCTGGTTCTAGACATTCATCTATGTTGCTGTCTGTACACCTGAAATGTTCCCCTTATGGTCCTGCAACAGAGTACCTGTCGAAGGCCACTGAGGGATGCATAGGGCAGAACATGGGTCTGAACAGACTAGTGAGAAAGCTAGAGGTTGTACTGTACCTTAGACAGAGGAACCAGGAGCCCAACACCAAAATGCTGCAACTGCTTGAAGTTCTGGGCACATGGGCCCAGAGGAAGAGCAGTGGGGCTCACAACTTCAAAGTGAGTTTCCTCTCCTATAAAAATGCATTTAAATACTATAAACTAGTTTTGCAATTAATTCAGTGTAACAATTAATTCAGTGGCACAGGAATGTATTTGTCCACAAAAAGAAAATATGTAGGTTACTAGGTAATTCTGGGTTCCAGGATGAGGTTTTCTAGTATCTCCGTATGTAGGTGTTGGTGATCACGACAACTGACTCAAACTGTGCCAGGGACGTGGTAGTTAAAGGCCTGAGCCAAGTCAAAGGTAAGGGACGTATCTTCTCTCTGTTCATGTTTCAGTGCCGAGCCAATTTAGGCAGTCACAAATTTTGTAAAGAGGACAATGGAACGCAGGCTTTGGGGGATAGAAAGAGGATGCTGTCATTGTAATTGAATCTAATAAAGTGGATGTTTGTAAAATCTGTTCAGATTTCAGTTGTATTGATCCTAGCATGTGGTTATTCAAATCCAACCTGGAAATATTTGGAGGTTTTGCTTCCTACCATTAAAGACTTATTTTCATGATATTGATGGGACATTTAAATGCCCAATCCCACTTGTGTAAGGAAAACAAGTATCTGTTGTGTCATAGTTTCAGCTTAAATGCAGTTGATTGGTACAAGTCGGATGAACGTTTAATCTGGGTTGACATTCATACACGCAGCCTACTCCAATGTTTACATGAGCATAGTGTGAAATGCATAATAAACAGTCCAATGTAGGCTTTTCTTCAGCCCATCTGTCTTCATATATGTGTGTATGTACGTTAGTGTCAGGCAAGACTGTTGTGGCAGCGTGTCCAGAGAGGAGTAGAAGCAAGCTGGAGGTTGCAATGCTGGTAGATAGGTGTGTGCCTCCTAGAACTCTCCATGTATACAGTGGATATATAAAGTCTACACACCCCTGTCAAAATGGCAGGTGTTTTTGATGAAGAAATTTGACAAAGATATATCATGTCAGGAACATTTCCACCTTTAATGTGACCTATAACTTGAAACAATTCAATTGAAAAACCTACAGAAATCTTTAAGCGGGTACAATTAAAAATAAAATACTCACAAAAACCTGGTTGCATAAGTGTGCACACCCTTAAACTAATACTTTGTTGAAGCACCTTTTGATTTTATTACAGCATTCAGTCTTTTTGGGTAGGAATCTATTAGCATGGCACATCTTGCTGTGGCAATATTTACCCACTCTTCTTTGCAAAAGTGCTTCAAGTCTGTCAGATTGCGAGGACATCTCCTGTGCACAGCCCTCTTCAGATCACCCCACTGATGTTCAATTGGATTCAGGTCTGGGCTCTGGCTGGGCCATTTCAAAACGTTAATCTTCTTCTGGTGAAGCCATGCTTTCTGGGATTTGGATGTGTGCTTTGGGTCATTGTCATGCTGAAAGGTGAAATGTATTTTCAGCTTTCTAATGGACGCCTGAAGGTTTTGTGCCAAAATTGACTTGCATTTGGAACTGTTCATAATTCCCTCCACCCTGAATAAGCTGGAAAAAAAACATACCCAAAGCATGATGCTGCCACCAACCTGCTTCACTGTGGGTTCTCTGGGTGATGTGCAGTGTTGTTTTTGCGCCAGACATACCTTTTGGAATTATAGCCGAAAAGTTCAACCTTGGTTTCATCAGAGCATAACACATTTTCCCACACACTTTTGGGAGACATGATACTTCAGCCGGGCTTGGATGTTTTTCTTTGTAAGAAAAGGCTTCCGTCTTCCCACCTTACCCCATAGCCATGGTAATGTCTCTGTTGTGCCATATTTTCTCCACTTGATGATGACTATCTTTACTGTGTTCCATGGTACATCTAATGCTTTGGAAATTATTTTGTACCCTTCTCCTGACTGATCTCTTTCAACAATGAGACCCCCCTCTGATGCTTTGGAAGCTCTCTGCGAACCATGGCTTATGCTCTGAGATGCAACTAAGAAAATTTCAGGAAAATCCGACTAGAACAGCAGAACTTTGTGATTATTAGTGTCACTTTAAATGATGGCAGGTGTGTAATGACTTCTATTTAACATGTTTGAATGTGATTGGTTAATTCTGAACACAGCCACACTTATGCAACCAGGCTATTGTAAGGTTTTTAATTTATCCCCATTGAGGATTTCAGTTTGTTTTTCAATTGAATTGTTTAATACGTCACATTAAAAGTGGATAAGGTTTTGACACGATTTATCTTTGTCATTCTTTAACATTACAAAAACCTGGCATTTTTACAGGGTTGTGTAGACTTTGTATTTCCACGGTAGAAACTGTTGTGGAGAACATTCCCTTTCTGACCCTCTCTGCTTTCACAGCCTGCAGAGTTGCTGGTGTTTGGTGGTGTGTGGGCAGCACCTGGGTCCAGACTTCCCCTGGAACTTGTTCTCTCTGGTGGTGGAGTATGACCACACAGAACACGCTCCCTGGGCCGCCGTCTGTGCAGAGAGGAACATCCCTCACATCACCTTTCAGACAACGATACCGAACTCCTCTGGTTCCTGTCAAATTGTTCATTTTAATGCGTTAATTGTACACTTACAATATCTTGTACACTTCTGAAATTATCAAGGAGTTACGTTTATACATTTTCCTTTCACCCAAATCTGTGTGAATTCATCAGAGAATGACGGTTGGTCCCTGGAACGCAGTGTTCCCTTTTTCCTGTTTGTGACTGAAAGTCTTCTCAACTGTCCTGAGCTGCTACAGATACTGGAGTCAACGTGAGTTTTGTTCCCACCAAAGCAGCAGGCATCCATTAGCCGGGTGGTTTCTGTCGGTTTAATGCTGGAGCATGACGTTAATGACGTCTCTTGCAGATATAATATAACTGTATTGGAGAGGAGCCACAGTCAGTCCTTACAGATTATTGGAGGGACGCACCACTATGCAGTGGTTACAGTTGATGAGAGCACTGCAGTCATCATTCAGGTACATCTTTCCAGCCAGTCCCAGGACAGAGCCAGTCCCAGGACAGAGCCAGTCCCAGGACAGAGCCAGTCCCAGGACAGAGCCAGTCCCAGGACAGAGCCAGTCCCAGGACAGAGCCAGTCCCAGGACAGAGCCAGTCCCAGGACAGAGCCAGTCCCAGGACAGAGCCTTTCTTAGTCCTACTTTTGAAGAATCTTATTAGTGGTGTCCAAATAAGAATTCAAAATAATGTCTCTCCATCTCAATGTACTCCATGGCCCTTTGACCTATGCAGAATACAATGTCATTGCCTTACTTGCTATTTGAGGTTTCTGTCTTCTGTATGGAAACACTGTAAAATTGTACTTGACCTGACACTGTGGGAGTGTCTGCTGTAGGAGCTGGAGGAGCTGTATCAGGACAGGGCCTGTGAGGCTGTAGTGATGAGACTGACTGCTCTGTCCCTGCAGTACAGCTGCTGCTGGCTCATCCTCTTCTGCCAGCAGGACTCGGGGTGCGCACACACACACACACACACACACACCCCGCAGGACTCACTGTTAACACACACACACACACACTTGTACAGACACTGAAACACTCACGACTGAGCTGTTATTGTGATTGTTTCTGTGGTTGTAGATTGAAAAGTGAGGGCTTCATCAACTTGGCGTTGGTTTACTCCTCTCTGGTGCTGTTTGGACTTGAGACTGAGGACTTGGATGTCAAGGTAAAATGCACTCTGGTGTTCCCAACACTGGGCCATTCAGGAGTAGAAAAACATTACGCAGTCTAGTTTCTTTTTTGTCAGGATTTGTATGTATGAGGAGTCCATGGACACTTCTTGTCTGATGTCAACAGGAGTGATGGGGAATTTTCTTTTGCACGTGTTAAGTTGTATCTGAACACAGTGACCAGGATTCTTCCTGCAGTATAATGTTTGAAATCATTCCTTTTCATGTGATTTTCTTTTACCAGATACCTATATTTACTGTTGAAGAGGGATCTGAGGTAGAGGGTGGAATCTGTCTAGAAGGGTACCAGTGGGTACCAGTCTGGGGTCATCTATGTAGCGAGGGCCAGTTAAGTAGAGGTCAAGGCGGTGGGTGTTGAAGGAGGTGCTGGTGAGCGAGCGGATGGCGGTGTGGTAATTGCATCTGATTTGGAACTTTTTGGTGACTGGCCTGTCATACGTGGCGGTGTGGGGGATGCTGGCCTCATCGTGGAGACAGAAAAAACGTCCTGGCTCTCATTTCTAACTGAATCTATTTGAAGGTGTTGACTCTAATTTTTAACCATTCAGTGAATGGATGTTTAGGGGTTAAGTCATTTGAGGGCTCTGTTTGAAAGGTGGACATTTTGTTAATTGTATTGTATTTGCGAGTAGGTGGAGGTCAAGGAGGTTTTCAGCGAGGCGACTGTTGTATACTTGATAGTGTCATCTGCATGAAGGTTGAAAAGGGAGTTCCTGGCAGCAAGTGCTACATCATTAATATATGCAGAGAGAAGGGTCGGCCCGAGATAACAAGAATGTATTGGATGAGAATGGTTCCCAGAACATTACATTGATTCCTGTTTACTGAGTGGCCAGTGCATTAATATTTTAATGACTGCTTTCCCTCAATACCAGGTGGTGATTTTATCACAAGTTGTGGACATCGCCAATTGGATCTGCCAGATAGCCTTCCACACACTGCTGTCTAGTGACAGGGACCCTCTGAACTACCTGAACAGAGAATGGTTATCTGTATTGCCCTCAGAGGTGACTAGCGTGTGGAAATTCAATACTGTTAAGTTGCTCAGTGTCTTTAACAATTATTTAACAGAAGCACCATTACTTGTAAGACAGGGCAAATGCAAACTTTGGTACAAAATGTCTGTTTGTGTCATTCTGTTAGTAAAAGTTACATCTGCACTCTTGTTAAGTCAAGGCAAGTCCATCGATATAAACTGACATCTTGTCTCAGCAGCTTGTGGTATTTTTATCCTCTCCATTGTCTGAATCAATGTTGTAGTTAATTATGAATCTAATTTACTCTCATCATTTTGTTAATTACTGATGAGAGGATACAATTTAAACGTAGTTCTCCCTGTGGAGGGTGTTTGATTCAGTGGTTTTCACTGATATTGCCCACCCTTCCCCAGGAGGAGTGGTGCCTGCTAGGCTTCCCCTGTGTGAACCCCCTGGTGGCCCAGCTGATGTTAAAGAGGAGCCCGTCTTTCCACTGGCTCTTGGGGGCCTCCCTTTCCCAGCTGCAGGCGCTGTTCCCTGACGTCCCGCTCAAAGTACTCAAGGTGACCTGGCCAGCCATCTCCTCTGGTTTCTCAGTCATTACACTGGCATAGCTTTACATAATTGAATTAACATTCACATGAAATGTAAGTACAATTTCCATTTCACACAATCAACGAGTTTCTCTCACTGGGCCATAAGGTAAAACGCATGCAATGAGCGCACACCCATTTACATACATAGAAATGTATGTATCTCCAATGCAAATCTAGATCAGAATGTTGTTCATCTAGATGAATTTGTAGCACTCTAAACATGCTCTGAACACCTCACCTTCGCCGGGAAGAGAGTATGGGTTGTACATTTTATTCTGTATATACTTTATAAATTTAAGTATTTTTTTCTTAATTCCTTAACGCGGCTGCATTCTCATCTTACTAACCTTGTCTTCGATTGCGGAGAACTTTGGGGCGGAATGTTGATAATAGAAGTGACATTCACTATTGTGTGCAATATCTTCCTTACCTCAGCTCTTCAGTGACATCACATCTCTGTACAAGCTGTCTGCCTCCTCTTCAGAATCTCACACTGAGCTTGGTCATCATAAAGACTACGGTAACCCCACCAACCCTTGGGCCACCAGCCAAGACAACTCTCGCACACATCCAGGGACACACACGCCTCATGGCCTCCCCAAACCGTTGAAACCCAACTGCTTCCTCGCTGGCTCTCCCTGGGCTGATAGTGGAGAGTGGAGCCTCTATAGACAAGGCTCGGTCGAGGCCAAGCAGGACACCACAGGCATCCAGGTGGACTTGAGTCGCTGCTTCGGATCCCAGCCGGTCCCTTTCCAGCAGTCCTGGAATCTCAACCCACTGGAGGCTGAGGCGCTGAGCAGCGAGGAGAGGTTTGTGGGATGGAATCGAGCAGAAGAGGACGGAGGACCCGTGGTGCCCCGTGGTTCACCCAGAGATTATGCAGCAGAGGATCTGTTTCAGACAGGCCCCTCACCCCTGTTTAGTTACAGAAACAACCAGCAGAGACCAGTGTGCTCCGACCACCAGGGAGACTCCTCTACAGTAGGCTGTGGTGACCAGCAGTGCCCCGACTACCACCACCCAGGCCAGACTTCACCTCAAGCCCCTCTGTTCTGGGAGTGCTACCCAGGTAGCCCCTATACCAACACACAAGCCAGGGGAGACGTGAGGGTGTCATCCTGCTATGGCACCAGTTACAGGATGGAGAGGAAGAGGAGAGCCGATTGCCCATCGACAATAGGTACAGGTAAAGACCGAGAGCACTGTGTTACAACGCCCATAAGGCATTCAAGGATTTAATTAGATTTCGATAGTTGCCGAGCAGATACGCTACCAGGGCGGCGTTGCTTTGCCATGTAGATTTTAGGTTAGCGCTTCACGATGTTTCCAGCATAGCCTCAAGTGTGATAAGAAAATATTTATGTAGGTACATGTAAGCACTTTCAAGATTGTGTTGTATGTCTTGATTCCATGTGCTCCTGCCCTTACGTATTTTTTCATGCAGTTTTAACACCTTTGAAAAAGGGAAAGCTCCGTTATGAGAAGGTGCCTGGCCGGAGTGATGGACAGACTAGACTGAGGTTTTTCTAAAGGGCCTCAGCTACGATGTGGTGTTGAAGAGCTTACATGGATCAGTCAGTCTCCTGGCCTGTCTTCACTACCCTTCATTTGGCATGGAAGAAATGCGGGTGTTATGCCATGACAGCAGAAGGGTTTCCCTCCTTCAGGGCCAGAGTGGAGGAGGTCAGCCAGAGGTTTCTGAGACAGTTTTACTTCTCAAACGTTTTGGGGGAAATTGTTAACGAATTTGTTGAAGAAAATTGTAATGCACATTTTGTGAACGATTTGTATTAATGTAAATGGACAGTTTTGTGTCTATTTACATAAAGAAATACATGTTAAATATTCATTGTCCTGTGTTAGGCTAGGACAGTTGTTTTTTTAATTAAAGCATATCAGTATCTAAAGCTTTGCACACAAGTTTTATTTGTGCCAGAAACTATGAGGAATTGTATCAGCAATATCAGATTCATTTATATTAACTCAACTTCATATATGACTGTTCTGTCTATGAGTTGAAATGTAAACTAAGTGCAGTTGTGAAAGTATTCAGCCTAGTCTAATGCCTTTCGTTCCGTGACCTTTTCCTAGCAGTCCAGTGTTTCCATGGTTATTGCTTTTAGCTATGCCGTACTGAGAAGCAGCAGGTGGACTGGACAGCAGGGCAACAGTCAAAGCTCCATTCACAAACACAGCCCCTGTGTTTACCAACAATGAGAGACATTTCACAAAGATTGTACTGGCCCCAGATTACTTTGAGAACAACTTGTAAAACGACTTTATTATCATGTCCTACAGACACTTCATTTCAATGTGAATGGGTGTTGAGACATTTTGCGGGGCAACAACGTTTAGGAGATGTACAAATTAACCAGTAATAAAGAAATATTTTCTTGTTATTGGTATTTGCTGAGAATTGTAGTGAAACTGGATTGTACCTGCAATAAATATAAGAATAGTTTTGTCACGGTAATCATCTGTAATTTAGTCTATAACAATCTGACCTAATACATCGATACATTTAGTCCAAAATGGCTTTTATTTGTTTCTTTATGAGCAAGATTAGATTATCATTCAAATGTATAATTATTATTATTACAAATGTTAAGTTTCACTTAGAACATGCTTAGTATTTCACAATCAAATATTTTATGAAGGTTTTATTTTTACAGCTAAAACTGATTGGCGCTCTCTTATTTCGGAGCTCCTGAGGTAGTTTTTCATTTAGAGCAGTTTGGCCCTTATCACGGTTTCTCAGAGTGTGGAGAGGGCTTATCTTCACGAGCCAGCAGACTGAAGCCTGCTCCCGCAGGAATGAGCCTCAGACAAAGAGCCCCCTGGGGCATTGATTCCTGCCAGCAGCAAACCTCCTGTGTCCATAACACACACTCCCACAGTCTTACACACACACACACACACCATAAATAATCACCTAGCTAACATTTCGTTTTGGTTATGTCTGTGGCCACATCGCCGTAACAACAAGCCACACACAAAACCGCTAAAAAGGAGGGTTTTTAATGGCAGGCGAAACAAAAGCAGTGGGAGAAAATGGTTAAAGACGTTGCAACACGTGGAGGCTAAATCAACATCAGTGTAACGGTCCGGTAATTGGTCCTGCCTGCAACGCTTTGGTACTGGAGTGAATAGGAGACATATTGTGAGAATTAACAGGCTGTTCAAACCCATCCTTTAGAGCAGAATTCTTTCCTGACCACTGCTTCAAAGGTCAAGCTGTGACTGATTTTTCACTCTGTTCCTCTAGATACAGAGATGTGATTGAGCGGGTTGATGGGAATGTAAATTGAAAGGAGAAATGAACACTTCTGTCACTTCTTGCCTTTGCATGGTTGTCTGCTCAACAGTATTCCCCTCTTACTGCATTTTCTTTACTGTTTTTAGTCACTTCTCTATAGTATGTTGTGTTTTTCCAGTCGTCGAGCTGCTTGGCTCTTTAACTTTCACCTACCCTCTGCTTGTATGATCCTGGCCATAATGGTGGGTTCTGGGAGTGAGCCAAGCCACAGTTAGCTGGCAAATGCTGAACGCTGATGAAATAAATGGCGGAAATTATTTTTTAACCTGCGTTTTACCAGGTAGGTTCCTTGAGAACCACATTTCCATTGATAGCATGGCCCTGTGAGCCATTAAGGCTAACCTCCTTTCTTACAGAACAGACAATTCCCACGTCGCCTGCGCTAGGATTTCATCCAGTGTCCGTCGATTACCTGTCAAATGCCATGAGCCTAACCGCTATCCCACTCGCCTCACCACTTTACACCTTGAAGCGCCATGTTCATTTTAATAATTACATTGTTGTGCTCTGGCACTGCTAGGTCTCACCGTGGCGTGCAGAAAGGGACAGAGGCTGCCTGGCTGAGGGGGGCGCTGGCCGCTCTGAGTGTGTCTGCAGACCTGAAGCCGAGTCGAGTGGAGAGGGAAGGGGAGTGGGGAAGCATGGCTGCAGGTGCAGTCCCTCGGACGTGCAGCAAGACCCATGAATGGCAGCAATTCAGAGGTGGCCCCATTGGGCCTGTTCTCCGGGCCCCAGTTCTAATCCCAGGCCTTAATCGGATTATGTAAATTCCTTCTCCGCACAGAGACATTTATGGAAGGCTGCGTCTTTGAAACAACACTTGAAGGGTGTAAAAAAGAACAGAAACAATTGGTTAAACTAGACGTCTAAGGTGGGGGGGTGGTTGAACCTGGGAGGGGCGAGAGTGTGTGGGGGAGAGGTTGCGAGGAGGAACGGTTGGGAGAGATGTGTTTTGCTTGCGCTCATGCTTGTGACCCAGGAAGGGACTCTGCCGGTCCCCCGCCCGTTTGCTCCCTCTGCTCCACCCTGTAATTTATGTGTGGCTCCTGGAATGGCTCAACACGATTACCATAGTCATAACAAAACCCACATTGTTAAACTGTCAATCTGGATATGGTATTTTTACCTTTTGTGTCCCAATCAGGGTGAGTTCAATGGTAAGCTGGGCTGGCAATATACACATTTTACTGAACGGTTACCCATGGTTGATGTTTCAACATAGAAGGGAATGATCAGGCAGGGAAATGTCTCCGTTTTGGCTCAAAAGGAATTTATTAAGCCTCGTGACCTGACCTGTGGTAGTTACATTACGTATTGAAGGTAATGAATATTTCAATGAAATTGTCCTACAGAAAGTTGTGGATACAATGCAAGTAAAGTTCTTAAATCCAATTTCAAATGGTTAAACTCATCTCATTTGGCTAACCCTGCGGGCATTTCTTTGTTTACAGACAGAACAGACACAGCGGGGAGCGACTGGAAACATCCCTCCTGAGTTGTACACCTAGCACAGTGCAGCTGACTGGAGTAGAGGCTCCACCACAGCACACGTCACACAATAGGGGCTCACCCTGCTATAAAATGTGGGATGCGTGAGCCAGCCTTCTCCCCCCCTCTCTCATTCTCCATCCTTCCCACCCAGACAGTCAGAGAGAGAGTGTGAGAAGGCTGGACTGACTGGACCTACTATATACAGGAGTGGACTACTGCAGAAGACCACACTAATGACCTGGGTCGTACACATTCATTTAACCTGATACCTCTGTCTTCACGCTACAGGACCTAACAGGTGAGATAATGGACGGTTTATGGGATTTTTTGCTCTACTGAATGTCATCTTATGGAATTGGTGCAGAAAGGTATTGTTGGAGTTTTTAGTTTTTACGTCCTGAAATTAGGAGAAATCTAAAGAGTGGTTTTGTCAGTTGGCGGATTCGTATTTGAAAAGGATGGTTGTTGAACACATCAGAAGTGTAATCATTTACATGGATGCTAATCATGACCAACACCAGTGTCATCTGGATGCACTGACTGAAGGTCAGACATTTGTCCTAAATCATCTATTTTTATTCTGGTCTTTTCTGTCTTCTGAAGAGGAAACTGAATTAGAATATCAAATGCATTCCATCAGTCTCAGTTTAAAGTATATAGTGCTTTTTACAGTGTAAAGCATATATTTCAGTATTCTATAAGATTTTTTATATTTTGTGCGGTTGAAAAATAATCTAGTTAAAATAGCTACATTTGGTCAGACCAAGCTGTGCTTCAGGGAATAGAGGACCATTTTGGACTAAACACCAGAAAAATGTGTTTTCGTGTCAAATATGTTTTTGTTACATAACTTTGAAACAACATGTATGGTGCCTTCAAGACAACTGGAAACTTAACAAAACCAGGTGAAATCATGAATTGTGTGAACTCCAGGTCAGAGATGTTTGAGCTCTATGTTAATGCACACATTTGCAAATTGGAATTCAGAGTTGTACGACCCACCTTTTAAAGTCAGTTTTGAATGCACTGAAGAGGTGTGTCGGAATTCATTTATTTTTATCTTTAATGTGCAATTACTCTTGCTCTGGGCTACAATTCACTGTAGTGCACCCTAATTATTTCAGACTGCATAAACAACAACGCCCCGCTTTGCTTTCCAGCAGAATTGTAGCACCATCATGGTAGTTGGAAGTCTGAGTAAGTTTCTCTAAAACACTCTCTCTCATTAGAAGCGCACAATGACCAGGAAGGTGTTCACGAACACACGAGAACGGTGGCGGCAGCACAATGTCAACACTGCCTTCGCCGAGCTCCGCAAGCTCATTCCTACCCACCCGCCTGAGAAAAAGCTGAGCAAGAATGAGATCCTGCGGCTGGCCATGCGCTACATCAACTTCCTGGTACAGCTGCTGGAGAGTCAGAGTGGCCAGCCCGCCTCGCACTCCCCCACTGCCCTGCTGACCTTCCTCAGGGGCAATGTGGAACGTCTCCACTCCTCCAGGACCTGGGGCCTGGCCAGCGACACCGACGCCCCCTCCCCTGGATCGAGCTGCGACAGCACTGAGGCCTGGTAGTGTGCTTCTCGCACTTTCCTCTGATAGGTGATTGTCTCTTTGGAGGGAAGCAGTGTCACCATGCCATCGGCCATAGACTGCGTTCTGCGACACTTGAGGAGGACACGGTGGTGATGACAGGCAGAGGATGTGTGTGTGTGTGTGTGTGGCATTTGAGGATGATGCCGTCCCTGCTGAATGAAAGAGATGGATTTATTTACCTACACTTTGATGTTGAAATGATCACATGGGAGGATGGGAGCCTTGTGAAATGTATTCTGTAATCTGCATGTGGCTTGGATGTACTCCCTCCGTCATGTATGTTTTTCTTGTTGGTTGGGAAAGATGTCCATGTGCTTAGTACACATTAGGACAATTTAAGAGAATTTATTTTGGAAGAATAAAGAATGAAAAAATCTTGTCAGATTCACAAAACACTGCGATGCAATTACAAATGCTAGGGGCACTTTTTATTTTATCATTATTATGATTCTGACATTCCTTTTTTGCAAAGCACAATTATTTTCCAATCCTTCAATGTGACCAGATTTCTTAAATGACACATTGCTGGTATATGTTTGGATTACATATTGATTATTGGCATGACAGGGATTTCGCTGTTTGATAACTGACAATCCTTGCTGAAATACACTTCAATTGTAGGAATATATTGTGTAAACAGATGAAATGAATATTTTCTTGTCTGTCCACTGTAGTATTTATTAATTTTGCTGTTTTTGTACCACAAGCATGACATGTAGCCAAAGATTATCATTTGACCTTTTGACAGGGCTGTTGTGATTATGTCCTTATTTGTTGTTAATTATGTTGGTTAAATTGTATGTTGTGAATAATGTTATTTATTGGAACTATTTATTTAATAAATAATTTGTTAATTTAACATAATACATTGTTTGAATTTGTCAAAAGTAAGATAATACACATCAAACAATGAAAACTATGAAATGCAACACATTGAGTATCATACCATTGTGTTATGGTAGAAAAAAAACACTGCCACTGTGCAGCCATGTGTACTAATGTAAGTGAAACCAAGTGGTGAGCCTGTAAGTCAAGAGTACAGCTGCACTCTAGTAATGCCCTTGTTTCCTCTCAATTGGGCCAGTAAGGGCCATCCATCTGACTGTCTGCAAGAACCTTCGGACCGCAATGTGGACACAGACACCAGCCCTGACCTCCAAACCTTTATCTAGTGTCCAGGGGGAAGAGTCAAAAGACAGCTTAACTTGTGCCCTGGAGCCACCCAGGTCAGCATCTAGTCAAACTCGGACCACTGACCTAACAAGGCAGATGTAGCACTGCCATTCTTAGGGGTTTATATGGACTCTTGAATGGTGTGTTTTCATCCCTACTGCTGCAAACTCTTGGATGCCAGTGTTGGATACAAAGGCGTGCTATTTTCTCTGTCCAAAAGGTTGAATTGAAATAGTTATTTTTTATTTTCCCTTGGTATTGAAGTGTGCGTATTATAACTCCGAAATTTGTGTATTTCCGTGTAAGCTCGATTCATGGTAAATACTCTATAATTTAGAAAATATACAACTTTAACATAAAATAAATGGATTGAAGAAAAGGGGAAATGTAATAAAAGTCAAAACATTAACAAGCGTACGTTATCTTGCCAAGTTCGGAAAGTACCCATTGTCACCTCCACATAATTTATTGTAAATTACTAGTTGAAACGGTAATGTAAAATGCCAATGATTGATCAACAGACTATATAAGGGTGGCCAATCAATGCCAATGACTGGTCAACAAACGATATAAGGGTGACCAATCAATGCCAGTGATTGGTCACCCTTATACTGGCAGTATCATCCCCCCAAAGGAGACCATTACATCCCAAGGTCGGCCATCAACAGTCGTATTCTGCCTTGTCAAACCAGCTACTAATCACCCATTGTCACAGTTCAAATCAGCCTCCATCCTGCAAGATCCAAGAAGCTGCGACCGCTGAGCTGAAGAGTAAACAGTGAGTTGGTTTAAGGCCTTTTCTGCGTCAAACCTGCTCATGGTGTGTAAACGGAGCGATGTGCAGCTGCTGGACATGCACGTATGGCCCGTCAGACTGGGCAGATGACAACCTTGTGTCCCCTTTGCTTCAGATTGGAGTCATACTGCATTTGGACAATAGAACTACAGTCGCAACAGGTTCCGTATTTGCTACATCCCCCTTCAGCCTTCCTCAGTTACAATACAGCACTCAGGTCATTCGTCATGTGTCTGTGTCCAAGAACTTTCTGCTGAAATACTATTGATATATTGCAGAGAGTTGTTGGTTTTCAGTAAATTGTAGCCGGCTCAATAAAGCTGACATATACATATATATGCCTTCAGTGTAATGATATTGAATCAATATGTAATTGACTGTCGTTTATACAATATAGTAAGAAAACATCCAAATATAGTAGATGTTTCTCTGACAACTTCAGCAGGATTACGTCAAACTCACTAGCAACTGAAATCAAATCTGTATTCTGCTCATCTCCTCGTCCAAGTATATTTGCCTGATTGACTATTCTCTCCCAAGTACGGGGGTAATGGTCTATTGAGAGCACATTTTCTTATCTGCGTCTAACACACTGTCTGAATCTGTTATCACAATGGACCAGATCAGTGCAGGCAGGCCCTCTCTCTCCCGGCTGAGGCACCATAAAAAAGAATTTCTGGATCTGGGTGCCAACCGATAGGCCCTGAGCTCTTTATCCCCTTAAACCAATTCACACTCTGCATGTTTAAATATTTCAGCCCTCCCCCTCCTTCCCTATCGCTACTCTCCTCACCCTCTTTTCTTCCTCTCTGTTGCTCTGGTCTTTCCCCAGCATGGAAAGGCAGAGGAGGGCAGTCCAGTAAGGAATAGATGCAGGTGCAGGCTCCTCGGGGGAAGGGGACCCCATTGTTGGCTGGACATCACCCTCTCCTCTGGAGCACTTTCGTACAAGGCCCGTTGCTGAAAATCCCACATTCTAATCAGATTATGCAAATGTCTACTTCAAAAAGCAACACGCTGTAACTCACACCCTGGGATGATAGAAGTAGAGAGGCTGAGAAACAGTGTTGGGCAGAGAGAGAGAGAGAGAGAGAGAGAGAGAGAGGGACGGATAGATAGAATGAGTGAGAGTGGGAGGTGGAAGAGGGAAAGAGATCAGTACTAAGGATGATTAGCGAGAGGAATGACAGCAGGGGAAGACAATTAGAGAACAAATTTCAACACATTTTGTTTTTATACCAAACACTGCAAAAAACACTAAGAGTAGCCAAAGACAAAAACAGGAAGACTGACTTTTTGTGGGGAGGCAAATTAACCATTAAAATCCTCATTGTTTTCCCAGGCACTGCTGGACCCAATGTCAAAAGGAATCTACAATGATAATGAGGGGAGTCAGAGTGTTGCAGCTGAGATTTAGATTTAGACAGGAGGAGGTGACATTATTTCCTAGAGAAAAACAGCCAGAAAACAACAGAATCCTAAAGGCTGGTAGACCCTGCCTATTCACCCAGCCCTGACCCTGGAAGAACCTTTTGGCTTTAAATTCTAACCAGCTGTCTCATTCAGCTGATTGCTGTTAGTGCCAAATACTGTATCACACATCATATAGAGAATCGGGTGAAATGAATTGGGTCAAATGACTACAGTATATAGTGTAAAACTATGCTATAGTTGAAAAGTACTTTTTTTGCATAAGTCTATTCCCAATAATATGATCATCCAAAACATAATAGTAACACAATTGTCAATGCGAACCACTGTTCATTATTCTCATTCTTATCTGTTATAAATCAGCTAAGAATCCCAATGCAGAACATTCCTAAAACCCAGTCCAAATCCCAGCGGACGACTCTTTTCTCTGGTAACATGTCACGATGACAGAAACAATGACTCAGGTGGTACTTCAGTAATCATTGCCTGATTAGAACAACTTAAGGATGCATTGCAGAGATGTCAACCCACTCACCATTAAAGCTGATTGAATGTCTAGGTGTATATTATCATACGTAGAAGACACTCTTAGCCAGAGTGCATTTTAACACTATATACAGTTATTTTGTAAAAACATGTTGTACTTGTTTGGCCCACTGAAACCAGTCACTTGATCAACATCAAGCCTGCACTGGATACTGATGAACTACTGGACCCTATAGTCCTACACAAGCCCTTCCCTCCGGCAATTCCAGTCACTTGGCGTTCACAGCTCTGTTGCAGGATTGCTTCCTCTTTGCCCAGTCAATGCTCTTCTGAATCCTGGCACTCCACTAGTGAAACCAGCATCTCCTTGAAACAAGGTCTGGAACAGAGTGCCTGGCATTTTATGTAACGTTGAGCATTCCTCGGGTGTACACACAGCGCTTCTCCACAGTCCACACTTGGAAGAGGCTGTCAGCAGCATCACCATCCTGCTAATGTTATTATATCCATAATACGCACATTGTACTTATCAGTAGTTATTTGTGATGTTTTCTTTTGGAGGAATCAGTGAGATGGGCAATATGCACTTCTGATCCTTATATACTGGGACTTCGACACACCCTGCAATCTCCCGTAAAAAATCTTTAGTTTGTTAGAGGAATTCACTTCAAACCCAACCACCCCTAGCCCATACCAAAAGCAGATTATTACAAACCATACTCAACCCGTAGCACAAAAAAACAAATATCAATATCAGTCTGTCCCCACAGTGAACCATTTGTCTGCTGCTATTCCATAGCATATAGACAACAATGTAATAATGACTACGGCTTAATATACATCTTGGTCATGTTGAAACAAAGCAAAATAAATTGATATTGGTCTCTAGATGTGGTCAATTGGAGTTGTCATGACTTAAGGGAGTGAATTGGCATTTGCTGACATAAGAAGTCTCCACCCCCTAAAACATAACATGTCAAAATCTGGAGAAAAAAATTGATTCAATTGGGATTATTGTCAGATAAACCTTTTGAAGGTGAAAAAAATATAATAGATGATAAATTGAGAGGTGTTGGTTGAGAAGTATTCTCCTGAAGGAGAATGCACCACAGTTTTTTGAAGTGGGGGGACTATTTACGCGATCAAAACTTCAGTAATTTATTTGGTGTTAATAAAAAATATACTTTCTCCAAAATCAATATTATGTAATACTTAGTGTGAATATGTGACAGAAAATCCCAATTGAATCTATCCATTTGTATAACTACATATGTCCTTGAGGGTGAACACTTATGCAATCTACACTGTAATAATTCCTCTTCTTGTTCGATACAGTGAAGTGTACATACCAGTTCATTTAATCCAGTCACAAGTGATGATAAGCATATTAAGTCATATTCTTCTATTTTCTTGACTTTCTACTTCATCAGGGAAACTGATGTACTCCCAACAGCATCAGAATTGTACTCTCTTAATGTAAAATTCTGTAAGATATTTTTGTTCATTCCCTGGTAGTAGAGAAAAAATGATAGGCTTAACCCTTTGAACTTTTTCTGTCAATTATGTAAATAGTTAATCCTCTGTGAGACGGAGTTAGGTTTTTATAGTACCCATTTTGATTATGTGTAGAACTGTGACAGATAACCTAGTAGTTAGAGCATTGGCCCAATAACTGAAAGGTTGGTGGTTTGAATCCCCAAGCTGGCAAGCTGAACATTTTCACAGGGCCTTTGAGTAAAGCACTTAACTATAATTGCCATTCTGGATAAATGTTTCCGCTAAATTACAAAACGTAATTACATCTTAGTGTGGAGGATTCTATACAGGACAGCGGACAATTTCCTCGTTACAGTACATGCAATTATTTCAGGGAAATACATGCAATTCTGGTTGTTCACATTCTGTACATTTGTAGTTTAACTCAATCTTTTATCTTCACAGTTGAAAACTTAAAGTCTTCAGGTGTGAATTTCACTCTATATAGATCCCATTAGATGGCAGCGATGATGAACAACCATAACTTACACTTGTCATAGTATTGTTAATAAAAATACCACAACAGATTTCTTTACAGTGCTTTTACTTTCAGTATATTCTTCATGTTCAGAGTGCATCCCCAAATTATAGTAACATTGGCATGAGAGAATGTAAGTGTAGATTTAAATGGTAAAAGAAAAGAAAAAATGTATTGAAACAAATTAAATTGACAAAACATGGCCATGCCATTTAAAGAAGAGCCAACAAACACTTCACCTTTATACAACTACGGAGTGACATTTTAATCAAATTTCATGGCTAAGGAAGTGGGGCAATGCCAGTTTTATTTAGATCACCATCGTTTAGTTTTGCCTTCTTCTTTGACCTTCCACAGCATGAGCTCCATACAGGCAGCTGCATCTTGTGCAGAGTCATGGCCTCCCACTGGAAGAGACAGGAACAACATTATTTCTGCATACTGCAGTAGATAAGCATCCCTGTACCTGAAAGGCCCTGCATTAGGAATGATTCTCATATCAGCTGATTTTAGTTATACATCTAGCCTGACATTTGAGGCAACAATATGATGCTTTTGATGTCCCTATTTTTACTAGAATTCTAAAGCTGAGCCCAAATTCAGATATTTTCCCCATCCTTCACACATTTTTTTCTAGAGGATCAAACCAGAACTCATCAACCGATTTATGAGCTGCTTTAGACCAGATTTTGCAGTGTTTGCATTATAATTTCTGAACATTTCATACTACCTCTACAGTAATAGTGAAAGTTCAACAATATTTCTTCACATACATAATTTTCAGTGCTTACAACAGCACATGATAAAATGAACACATTCTATTGGATAACAGAAGTCAGGTGATCTTATTTTGCAGCCCCACTCCCTTGCAGCGTGGTCTTCTCCTCAAGCGCTGTGATGAAAAACTGCAAAATTGGGACAGGTCAACCCTGCAAATTTCCGTGTTGAAAAACATATCTCTCTAAACAGAAATCAATTTCTGTTAATGTGAGAAAACCAGCGATGAACTGCGCAAGGATTCAACGTGAAATATAAAGTTTACGATATGGAAACACTAAGCTGGTTGTGCCAAAGTAAAAGGTAAAACACTAACATGAGTGGGATCTGGAATCGAGAAGGTCTGAATGTGAACTGCCATCGTGACAATGTGCCTAGCTTCCACATAGCTCATGTAACTGTAAGGGTACATGGAGGTGTGGGCTTGTGTGAGACTTCATAAAAATATGAACAGCACATCTGTCCCCGGTCTACCCCCATGGTCAGCTTGACAGTATACAACTTTAACAACACCCAGCTGAGTGACGTCCTGCCCCTTGCCAGAGGCTGGTTTAACCCACCACTTTCCTGGAGGATCCGCCTGAGGTAGTCTGCTGTAAGGTTATGGAGGGTCATCTTATGAGGCAGGCCCAGGCGGTGGGGGAACGACACAGAGGTGTCCACCACGGTGCCATGGAGCAGCTGAGACAGGCAGGGGGGGGGGGGGGGCACATTTTATGGGCCAGTTTCCCAGACATGGTAGAATTTAGTTCAATACACAAACATGCATTTGCCTAAAAAGCTTAGCTAAAGGAGATTGCAACAGGTAGTTATAGATTTGGTTCATTCACTTACATGTTTTAATCATTTAATTGGGCAACACGGCTCACCTTCAGTGCACAGAGGTCGGCTTCCAAGCCATGACCAATCAGTATGGTCTCTGCACTGACAAAGCTCAAAAGGGTCTCCTGAACATCTTGGATGGACGAGCTTGCCCCTCTTATGTCATCTTCACTGATTCCTGAGAACCTAAGCAGCAGAGAGCGCAAATGTATTCCATGCGACGTGTGTTTAAACTGGCAGCGTTTGTAAACGGTAATCCTGGAGTCTGCGGCCCAACCTGGTGTTGTAGTCAATTACTTCATTAGCCGGTTTCACGAAGGTGTCATAGACGACCTGCAAACTGCAGTTAACAACAGTCACTCTGGCCAGCTCCAGACCTTGAGTGGTATAGCACTGCATGCAAAAACAACTGTATTAGTAAAACGATGAACTACAACCAGCGTGGCAGTGTTCAAAACCCACGATCCAACCTCGAGGGACATCCATAATGGTGCTCATGAAAGCTGACGAACTTGACCGTCGCATCTCACCATTTCACAGTCGACCGAGAACACCCCTGGGCAGGCCGTGTCAGATACTGGTTTAGGGAGGGTCGTGACAAAGTTGTCCAGGCTAACAGCATCATGTACATGCAGCTGAGGGGCAGACACACGAGAGGGAGATATACAACAGGTTTCAAGACATCTTTGAAGCGTTTCAAGTTCGGTTCTTCTTACCTTGAAAACTTGGCATCCCGGACAGCCAACCACACCCTCGCAGCAGCTGTAGCGTGTTTCCACTCCCCCCGGTACTGTACAGTAACGGCCAGTGACTCAGACAGGCTAACATTACGGTATTCAGGAGTGAAGAGCATACGACAGAGTGCCCTCACCTTTATTCTCAACTCCTTTTCCGTAGTGGTAGTTGCACTCCTCCTTGCGCATGTGCTTTCCCATTTGGTTCACGGAGTAAGTGGCCCCGCACCGACAGCAAATTCTCTTCAGAGCTGTTTTGTTTTAACGTGAACAAAAATTAGAGTGAACACAAACCTGAATGTAAAAACAGAACAAAGCTGTGGTAGTGTGATGGGGAATCATTAACAGAATGTGGAACAGGTCCATGTTGACAAAAATTCCAGAGGAAAAATGGTAAGAGGATTAACAGTGACAAGCGGAACGGAAGCGCGCCTCATTTGCTTGAAGATTCGTAACATTTCAGATCCTTCGGAATTATGTTCTTAACATTATCGATCAGACTTTGACAGCACTCCAACTCAAACCTTCCCTGTTCTGCTGATCAACATTAGCTTAATGCTGTCCAAAATGCAAAACCATGTACGATGGATGCTAATGGCTAAACATCTCCATCTTGAGGTCAGTATAGACCGTTGGTCGGCACTCAGCAATACAGGACATGAAAGGCAGCGCCTCATACAGTACTCACGATCAGTGATTCCCTTCTTATGATCTTCACGATACAGTATGGCACAGCCTGCTTTTTCTGGGTGCTGAAGAGGATAATTGTTCTCTGTCAATACTTCCTCTGACAGAATGTGCTCCTTCAGACTTTCATACAATGCAGCATCCCCTTTCCACCGTAAAGAAATAGGAAAGCTAAATTATAGTCATGGGAGGTGTCAGAAAAGCATTAACCACATTAATAGAAATGTGTGCTGTGGGAAGCATGACACTAACCAATTCCCCAAAGAGCTTTGGTATTGAGTGGAATATTTCCTCTGGATAACTGGACATCATTTTTATTTCCAGCTGCAGTGAATAAAGATAATCAATAGTTAAGACTAGAAACAATCTACCCAAACAATGCCCAGCACCAACTAATTTATTAGATTACACAAGACACTAACAATTAAATGTCATTAAAATCTATTAAAAATGGAATGTACTACCTTTGCCAGAGACTGTGCTCTGGTTCTTCAGCCTCTTCAGTGCATTTACTGCAACACTCAGATACTTAAGTTTGTTAATGCTGCGATCATACACGGTCTTCTCCTCCGCCAGTGCCTAAAGAAAACATGAATTATGAAAACAGAACTGAAATGTAATATACTCCGTATAATAATCTACATTCAACTTTAGTTGTTGGGTACCGACCTTTTCGAAAGCATCTTGTACAGTGACGGACGTTTTTAGGAATTCCTCCACAAACAGGTTGACGTAGCGCTGCCGTACGTCATGGGGGACTTTGGCACCAACCTCTGGACGAACCTTGGCTTTACGCTTGGTGGGAATGGGCTGCATGGGCAGCAAAAGCAATGATTTTAAACTTGAGAAGAAACAGATTAACAAAATGACTACAATCTCTAAATAAAGTGATTTGCTCAATACAGTAACTGGGTCAATATCAATCAATGCAGGCAAATATTTTTTCGCTACACCTCTACATTTTAGGTGGATACTCACTTTAGCAGGGATACAGGCAGTAGGCTGGGGTTGTACAGAAACAGGGGTAACTGGTATGATTGGGGTATTGATTGTGGAACGGACCGGGGAACAGGCTAAGGTGACTGGAGAACTAGCTGAACTGATGGGCAGAGAGTAGCTTCCCTCTGGAAGGATGAAGTGCAGATTATTGCCCACTTGGATGGCTGTTCCCACAGGTATGACGTTTACACAAGCTAGCAGTGAAAAAAAATAAGCAATAATTGGTGTTATGTATTGACAGAAATAAAATGCATTTAACATATATGTTAGCATATTTTTTTACATATAAAACACACACATGGGTGTCTAAAGAATCACCTCCCCCTGTCATAACTTATCACCAGCTTCAAATGACTGTGGTTGTAACAATAGTCATAAAAGCATTATTTACATATTACAGTTAGACTCCTGAATATGTCTACCCTTACTGTTCTGCATAGGCGTATGTTGGGGAGTTGGCTGGTGGATGAGCTGAGTGAGGTACTGAACTGGATGAGTAGCGTGATGAGTGGGCTGGTAAGTTGGGTGATGAGTAGCTGGATAAGATGAAGAAGCCATTGTCACCCCTTTCCTCTGCGCATTTGCAGAGACAAACGCTTGGCCTCCTTTCAGAGCAACTGACAACGCAGAAGCCCTCTGCTGCAGCTGCTGGATCTTCGAGGGGTTGGGCACCTGGGGGGCTACTCCTCTGAAGGGAACGATCACCTGGGCTTTGGTTCTGGCCACCGATGTCTATGGTACAAGGAGGCAGACCGTTAAAAGTCAAAGGTTTCTGGAAAATGATTTGGGGGAAGTGGTCTTGTTGTCTGAAGACACGCACACGCCTTAATGCAATGGTGCCCACAAACCTTGTTATTAATAATGCTGCTTAAGGAGGTCATGTAATTGTTATGGTGGAAATCCAGTGAGTTAAATGGAAATTCAAAAGTAATCCTGAAAGGGTTCTTTGGAGACCATTATAACAGTTCCAAAAAATAAACTGCATGGGTTCCCCCTATTTTAATGTGTTCTACAAATTGATCCTCTACCTTTTAAAATGTTCTACAAGAACAGTTCCATGAACCACAGTAAAAAGTAAATCATATGCTTGAGATTTAGCATTCAACAGCCTACCTCAGTAAACTTGGAAACATGGGCCAACCTTTTCCTGGGTCCAGGCAACAGTTTGGGTTTCACTGCTAAGTCAGGCTTCTCCACATCCACAGCACTTACCTGAAACGAGCAAAGACATGTTTCCATCTATTTTGAAGTTTCCAGCAATACCACCCTGTGTGTGTTTTTATGGGGGGGGATGGGGGGGTTACTTACAGGTGTGCCAGCCTGTTCGGTGGATTTCCCTTCACATTTGTTCTCATCCTCCATGAATATACGGTAGCATTCCTCCATTGTGTCACTATCAGATAACTCTGAATACTCTAGCTCCTCAGAACTACAATCAATACCAAGTTGTTCAGACATTGCTTCCTTGGTAAGTTGTTCAACAGCACCTGACAGCAGTTCTATTCCATAAGCCTCTAGTGTAGTTGGCCCATGAGTCATACCAGCAGAAGTGGCTGCTTGCTCTAGAAAGTTCTGTGTCTGAACTTCAGCCAGGGGGAAATCAAGACCTGGTGTTTGGCCCTGTGTTTTCTGAAGACATGGCACTGATGATAAACTTTGCACAGTTGACCAGTAACTCTGAGCTGAGCTCAGTTCTGCCTGCTGCTCATTTCTCTGGGTCTGAAAGGGAAGTTCACAGGGCGAGGAGACAGACGGTATTAAAACCTTATCAGGTAGTGAAGATACATGTCCGTATGAGACTTCACTGGCTTGAGCAGGATTGCTTTTCTCAACACAGTTGGAGGCAAGCTCACTTCCAAGTAAACCAGGCTCTGCCATCAATAAGTTGACATCTTCCCTAACAACTGGATCAGTGTATGATGCCCTCGTTTTGGGACACTCGGGTTCTTGGCTACAGTCAATTTCAGCAGTGGTCTCCGCCTCTTGGCAACAAACAATTCTCTCACTTTCACTTCTAAGCATTTCCAAGCATTTGGACAAGTTGTCAAAGACGCTCTCAGCACTTGGTTTACCTTCATTTTCCTGACTAGCGGAACTACTGGATAGGCCACAAGTGTCGACGTTATCGCCTTTCACAATATCAGACGCTGCAGGTAGGGTTAAGACTTGGACATCTTCGGGACTAGGAATGGACACTGGTAGCGAGTTAGCAAGTGGAGTCCCAGTCACAGCAGGGTCAGCAGAAGAAACCGAGTGAATCTTTTCTTTTATGTCCTGTAGTTTGTTTGTGGTGGGGTTACAGTTCTTCTTAGCTTTAACCTTCCTATCGTTCTCCAGGGGTGGAACATCAATGATGAGGACCCCTTCTTCGTCAGTGTCATCCGCTAGATTGTCGCTACCAGCCGGTGAAACAGGGAGCTCTTGAAAAGGTGTCTCAGCCTGGTCCTCCCTAGAAACAAGCCCCATTGTCTTCTTCACATCTTGCCCACCTTTCCCTTTCTGCTTGTTACTTGGTTTATACTCAGAACAGCTAGATCCCAAAGAAGAGGAGAAGTTGGACAACGGGTCATATTCCAAATCGGTCCTGGGTTTTGAGGTGTCAACTACATACTTCTTCCTAGCAGTAGAACAGGCTGTAGTGGACTGCCTTTGGGAAGATTTGACTCTATTTCCATTCAGATCTTTTCCTGCCATTTCAGATTTGGTAATCAATGCTTTCTTGGACTCTTTTCTTTCACTGTCCACCTGCACAGTTTGATAGCGGGATAATCTCCTCTGCTCCTTCTCTACCTCATTCTTCACTGTCTCAATTTCTTTGTTAATCCTCTCCAACTCCAAAAGACAAGGGTCTCTGGCCTCATTGACCGGTGGGACTCCATTAGCGGATGTGGAATACGTTTCACAAACACCTGTTTAGGGAAAATAATTATCTGAAAATGAACTGTCTAACAGTCTAAAATGGCAGTACATATACATGTTATACATTTTCTAAATAAATAAAAAACTGCCACATGATATTGCATTACACAATTCCTTCATAAAAACATTACTATTTGCTACTGCCACTATTGGCTACTTCCATTTGAGAATGGTGTAGGACTACATTTACAACTAGGGGGAAACTAAAAGGCACGAAAATACGAAACTACAGACTGACTAGACCAAGGTGAAAAGTTAGTATAGTTCTACTGACTGACCTGCCACTGATGTTATCGATGGTCCATGCTGGTGGCTGTCAAACATTCCTCGGTTGTCTTTGACATGCTTGTACAGACAGTGGGGCCGCTGACAGAGATCACGTTTAAAAAATGGACAGTCTATATTTGCGAAAAATCCACTGGAAGGCAACATTGGAAATGTATAATTTATCTCTACGCCGGGTACGTTTGATCAAACTAATAAACGCGTGCACGCTTTCCATCAATGGCCCACTCACAACACCGTGCACATTTCATGACGTCGACGTTGCCTGGGCTTTAAATAGCAGCCGTCGAATTATTTTAATTATTGACGATCATGTAAAACAACTCCGTTTAGATAATAATTAGATTGAACACAAAAAATGCAACGACTGGACAATTCACCTGCAAATTGATAAAATATTTTTCCAAGCATAAAATACATACACCTAGTCACGGGTGCCCCCGAGTGGCCGGCTGGTATGAAGTACTTCGGAACTGTAGGCGGTGCTAACGCGCTTGTCGATGCTCAAACGAATGAACCCAAAATCAGAGCAAGGCAATTAATGGGAGTACGCGAACTACACGTTGTATGAAAAAATTACAACCACACTCGCCTATTTAACTGACAATGAGAGGTTTGAGTGTGTTCTTTCTTGCTGTTTTGACATTTACGTTGAAGAAATTGAGGAGAATGAAACAGCATTGGTTTGAACTTTGTTAAACACCGCCAACACACAATCTGTTGGTAAGAAAACAACAAGTAAAAAAATAAGTACAATAACAGCAAAATTGCAGATACTTGATTTTTATGCCTGCAGCCATACATTGTAGTGGATAATATGTATCAGTGTGTAATGGTGTTCTCCATTTCTTGTGTGCAGCTCTTTCACCTGTAGTTGTTCTCACTAAAACTACATTACTCACTTTCCATGGGGGCAAAGACTGCAATAAGTTATATTTAGCTTTAACATAGACTGGATCTATGCCCAGATAGCAATGATCAAAACTCCAAACTGCATTGTGTGTTTTAAGGTGATTGATATTATCTAGTCCTACTATTCCTATTTAGTCATCTTTTAGATGTCTGTAAACCTATAACTGTACTGCTTTTAAACATGTCAATGTAAACTCTAAAGTTAAAATATTATTCTGTATGTATACAACATACATTGTCATTGTCACCTGTAATTGCTTGGCCAGGGACTTCTGTGTGACAGCTAATGTTACGGTAGCATCAGATGCCAAAGAAAAGTGTCCCCCAGCTTGTGCTGGTCAATAGAAAGGACATACTTCCAGTTTTTCGGTCATGAAAAAATTCTCACCTGTCAGTGTTTCCCTTATTCAGAAATGCTGGTGTAATACTGTCCCTTGGTAGAGTGTCTGGGGTTCGATGAAAACCTTATGGACCAGCGATGGTGGAGATGGCGGATAGAACATACTTCAGTCTGCTAGCTATGTATATGAAGGCCACGTTTGCAGTAATGACAGTGAGTAGCCTATGGTCTTGTAATATTCAGTTGGGTGGCTTACTGTAAACCTGGTTCTAGGTTTCCATGTGGCTCTGTGAAATCAGGATATGGTTTGTGAAACGACTTTTCGGCCTAAAAATATGAACATTTGCATTGCACTTTCAGTTTCTTTCATTCAGAGCCATTTGGGTTTGTGTAAGGGTTACATTTTACCTTTAGAATGAAATGTATACATACTAGTAATTGAAATTGATAAATGCCGTGAATTCTGTATCTTATTGTTTTGGGAAAAAAAGCCAGGCTTGCCAAAAGTAATATTTTGACTCTCAGCATGTAATCCCAGTCATAGCACAATCATAAGTGTATTCAGCCTATTACTAACCTGATAGCCCACAGTGGTTATTCTCTCCTCCTAACCAGGATTATTTATGGTGGTAAGGGATATGAGGAGGTGACCTGGGGTCTAGAAAATTGAAATATCCCCAGAACTCTTTCCCTAACTAAGACAATATTCCAATGGGTGTTCTGCTCCACATGACTGCATCTGGTCTAGACCTGGTCTAAAAGTACACCGCTTATATGAACCCCCCCTAAATTAAGTGAATACATAACTTTTCAGAAATGAAAACTCAGTTTAAAGTATTACCTAATGAGCTTACAAAAGAATAACTGGGAGAAGGGGCCTTTAGGGGGTTTGCAATGCTCCCAGTTGGCTAACTTCCACGTAAATCCACAGAAGCACACATTATTTGTGGATAGGCTACAATCCAGTTTTCAAAGAGCTTTTTTTTCTCCTGAGAAATACCAGAAAGCACAAGGTCTGTGAACACCACACTCTGTGGATCTTATTTAACTGTAAACTCCTCCCTTAAAGCATGTGAGAGGGGGAAAGGTTGATGCACTGGCATGTCTCCCCCCACTATTTGTTTACCAAGGATAGGTTGAGCTCCCTGAATGGAAGTTGGCAGTACCTCCGGCTACATCGGTAAGATAGAATTTGTTATTCATCAATCTTGATACATTCAATGTTGAAATTATCCAGCCGCATCTGTTTCTTGTCAGTAGTGTAACTATCTCCAAGCATTTCATCGGGCATTGTGTGGTCTGTCACTGTATTGTTGGGGGCAATGTGATTGGCCTACATTTTCTGAGTAGGCTACGAGAGAGGTTCATTATGGCTATTTCTCGCCATAGAAATGTCAGTAACAATTTTTGGAATGGGATCTACATGGAACCCAATATTTTTCAGCCTGGAGACCAAACAATATCATCCCCCACGAATGGATTGATTGAATATAGAGCTGAGAGAGTGAATACAGAGCTGAGGAGGACTAGACTATGTGTTTACAGGAGGAAACTATGAACTGAATATAGAGCTTTGAAGAGATAGACTGAATATAGAGCTCAAATGGAATAGTGAATATAGAGCTATAATAAAGAATGCAGTGTTGAGGATGACTAGACTGGGTATATATTGGAGAAAGGTACAGATGCTGGAGTTGGTGCTTTCAGTCTCTTAGAGAAGTTTACTGTTGAATCCAGTACTTTTGATAACCCTCTTTGGACATTCACCTAAACAATAGGTGCTTGTGGCTGTGAATAACAAAACATTTCATATAAACCGGTATGATCTGGTTTCAGACTGTTCCCTCAACACAATAATGGATCTGTTGATTATCTTTCCATCCATGCACTATAAGATGCAGGTTTAACTGAATATGTTAGAGAAGCACAGGGTCTTTGGAATCTTTTGAATTCTCAAAACTATATTTCCTGCAGCTTACACAGGACATCCACTTGACCACTCATGTGAAAACAGTGTGGAGTCATGTGGTTGCTCCTCTCTGATTCTTAAGTCATGACTGCCCAACAAGCCCCGATCACGAACCCAGCAACTTGAAATTTCAGCTATCTGGGCAATATCAGAATATATGCCCTCTATTTCACAGTACTTACAATGTAATTACCATATATACTCTGTGTATGACAGTTTCCAAGTGTGTTAGCTTGAATCAAGAAAACAATGTCCTCTGGTAGATCTTTATAGAACTGTATAAAGTTGTGGTCATCTAAAGTCACTGGGCTGTATTTATTGTAAACTGGCCTGTATTTTTTGTTTACAGGGGAGTGTGACAACTTTTTTCAGTAATTTCATTAATGTAATGGCAAAATTTGGAAACTGTGCAAAGGCATGCTACATTTAAGAATACTATCGTAATATGGTACTTTTATTTTATATTGTAAGGCAGGTCCAGTACAAGGCTACACAATGACAACAACTGATTGGGATTATGACTATCTGATCAAGCTCCTGTCATTAGGGGACTCTGGAGTGGGGAAAACCACCTTCCTCTACAGGTATACCGACAACAAGTTCAACCGCAAGTTCACTACCACAGTGGGAATCGACTTCCGGGAAAAGAGAGTGGTGAGTCGTGATTGATTCATTTCATTTGTAGTAATTTTAAACACATCAGTTTCCAATATATCATAATGTAGCCATGGAAAGCTTTGGCCCTGTCTCTGGAGATGCAACAGATTTTATATTTTTCTTGTGTCTTCAGATGTATTTGGGGACTGGCTCTGATGGAACGACAGAAAAGACTTTTAAAGTGCATCTGCAGCTCTGGGACACTGCGGGGCAGGAGAGGTGGGCAACATAAATAAGCAGACAGTGCATTTGACATCTAAACTCTGCAAGTATATCACTTCTAATGAAGTTTGCAGTTTCTGTAGAAGGATATGTGCCATTTGCAAAAGTGAAAACAGTTTTGAATCGTAATTTAATACATTCCAGGTTCAGGAGTCTCACCACAGCCTTTTTCAGAGATGCCATGGGCTTCCTGCTCATGTTTGATCTGACCAATCAGCAGAGCTTTCTGAATGTCAGGAACTGGATGAGTAAGTCTCACCACATAGATCTGCCATAGGCATTAGATTGATATCTGTCAACGTGTGTAGTCTGTTGGGAACATTGATTTAGTTTAACCTCTGAGACCCATACCACATTGACCTTGTATTTTACCTGGTGTTTGGTATTATAGTAAATCATCACAACCTAGCATGGTAGCATTCTGTGAAATATCAACTTACATTTCCATTTATAACTGATTTGTCTCTTGTGATTGTTCAGGTCAACTGCAGGCAAATGCCTATTGTGATAGTCCAGACATAGTCTTAGTTGGCACCAAAGCAGACCTCAAAGACCTAAGAGACGTACAAGGAAAACAAGCCAGAGATCTGGCGGATCGATATGGGTAAGTTATGTATACACCTGTTTGTTCAGGAGAAACTACTGCTATGGTTCACTTTCCACTGCCTTACCATGAAGTTAGGTTTTTGCAGTTAATACTTTCAGCACCACTGTGAAAAAAAAGGATTTTAACGATCCACATCAAATTCTACTACCAGGCATGCAATTTCTCTGCTTTCGTTAATTCACAAAGGAGATGGAGTCAGTGAGGCACTACCAGTCACAGTCTATGGTCCCTCTTCAGCATCTCTCAAATAGAAATGACTATTAAAAAGAAGTTACCAGGCCTTTATCGGTGTAGTGTTCAGTATTTTAAGTTCCTCTCTTCCTCCTTAGTATCCCCTACTTTGAGACAAGTAGTGCCACGGGGGCTCAGGTGGACAGGGCAGTGACCACCCTGCTGGACCTGGTGATGAGGCGCATGGAGCAGAGCACAGAGGGGCCTATGTCAGAGGCTGCCAATGGGAGCACTGGCCCTAACAACGAGGCTGTGACCTCCACCAGCAGGCGGTGTGCCTGTTAGCATGTCAGGCACCTTATATGGACCTGCGATTGGCTGCTTTCATAATGAAGGACGATATTTTCAAATGTGTCACTGTTGTACCAAGGGAGTTTCATGATGTTGCAGTTATCCCAAACAGTATTGTCCTCTTACGCAATGGCGTGTGTTTATTTGTTGGATTGATAACTGTTGTAATGACAGGCTATTTATTCCCAACCTGGTCAGCATTGTCTGCTATCTGTACTATATGGTAATGACCAGAAAGAAGCAGTAAAACACACAATCGTAATAATAATAATATTATCAAACTATTAAAAGTAGGTGAAAGCACCTTTTCAAGCCGTTATGTGTAATATGGAAATGCTTTGTGTGACTCTGAATAGGCTAATGCTAATCAGAAGTCAAAAAAGAGTGAAGATATTTTTATTTTTATTCACTTTACACATTGAGGCATTAATGGAAGGAAAATGCAGGCACATTAATCATTGTCAGTATATAATCTGAAACCGGTTACGCACAAATGTATTCACAGTCATGGTTACATTTGTTATATGAATGAGAGAATGTATTATGTTTCACAAATCGAGTTAGCAATGTCCTTTATGGGATCTATGAGTATTTTATGTCAAATAGCACATTGGGTGCCATGTTTGATAAAGGAGGGAAACCTTTCTAAACACATTGAAGAAAGTGTAGAAAATGTTTAGTGATCATGAATACCATTACATCAGACAAAAAAGATTGAATGTTTTTCCATCCAAAGTCTTAACAGTAAATACAAAAACTATAAGTAAATAATCCTGTAGATGACCACATTTTCTAATGTTTTACTTACTATTAATTGCCTTTTGATATGGCTAATGTCTGTTAGATCTAATAACATCAGTTTGTTCTTACCAAAGAAATACATATGCACAACTTAGGGTGATCCCCCCCTGGGGATTGCATGGAAAAACATTAATACACATAACTTTGACATTTTGCGCTGATGAAATGTGGGGGAGGAAGAAATTCCCTACATTCATTCATTGATATAGTCTTCTTTGGTGATGATCAGTAGATTAAAGCATTCACAGGATGACATTAATGGAGGCACAAACATGATAATTCACCAATAGAACCTCTTATAGGAGACAGAAAGAGAAAAATTAAGATACCAAACAATACAACATCAAATAAATAAACTACATTAACTGAAATATGTACATTGTACGTCGGTTGCCATACTTATCCATAACACTTCAAATAATATCACATTCAGATAATGAACATGTTTATATGGGCTTTCTTTGGTGTATTTATTCATAAGAAAACAAGTTCGAAGAGAAACTCAAATTTTACCTAAATTCTGATTACATGCTCTGTATGTAGAGTAGGAAAAAACTATCACCTAACAAACTAGTGGTGCATTTCTATCAGGTATTTATTTGTATCATAATAACAGAGTGCTATGATGGGAAGACAAATTGTTGCAGTTCCAAAAGTGGGAGAAAAAAGTGAATGTGTTTTAAGGTAATTCCTTAGATTTTACATTTAAATATGAGTTTTCCATTTCCAACCCTGTCCATGCTCTTGTGCACAGCACAAACCTCTGTCTAATAAATACAGGCAGATTGTGGTGTGTTTGTCACAAACCTCTATCAGATAAATGCAGCTAGATTGTGGTGTGTTTGACACCAGCCGCAACCCCTTCTTAATGTGAGCATGTGCTGTGAATCATGTGGCTATCATGTGGTAATGTTCGAGCAGTCATATTTTACACACATTGCAGACAATGTTTACACGCTAAAAATGATAAATCTAAACCAAATCCTCTAACATAGTGGAACTTGACTAAATATATTTTAACAATAACATTTAGCTGAGAAGATTTAAGATTGAGATATAAAAATAAAAATTTTAGTTTTAAGTTCTTCAATTGTCAGAAAGGTAAAATTAATCATGTTGGTCCCAGTGGTTTGAATATTCTGCCTTAAAATACCTTTCATACTATATTTCTGATGATATTTCATAAAAAATATCATTTCAGCCCAAATATGAACAACAAAAATAACACTTATCCCCTCCAAAACAATTTTTTAAAAGGTTGTACAAAACTAGCCTTAAACATTTGTTAGTCTCTTACATGCAATGCCATTCAAAAGTGTATCATGCTCTTTATACTATTATACAAGTTATTCATCAAGACATTCAAAATATCTGGTTTATGCTAATGTAACATATAAGTGGTATTATGCTAAATGTTTCCTTGTGTTGCTACATAAATCATAATAATGATGTATTCACTATTTGACTAAGGATCCACGAACAAAATGCTGTTACATCATGAATACCATTAACTGAAAAGTAATTGTTAAAATCCTTATTACTTTTATCACTGATGTTTTATGGCATATTGAAACAAACAGAATCCAGACACGTTTCCCCCTAAATGTTCAGTTAGGTACAATTTTTAAATCGTGCTGACAACAATATACATGAGCTTTAAAATGTACTATAACTAAGCTTTGTCTATGGCTTTGTGTTGGAGGGTATTCACCCTCAAATTTGAATACCAGAGCTATCAACAGAATCCTATTAAAATAGTGCGACTAGGGCTATCCCATGTGTATCTTTACAGGGCAACAATGTACATGCATGAATGAATACTGTAAACAGATCTCACTGTATGTAGTGCACTGGCTGGGAACTCTGTCTGTCTGCTCAGACTTCTGGCAGTTCACTGTATGTAGTGCACTGGCTGGGAACTCTGTCTGTCTGCTCAGACTTCTGGCAGTTCACTGTATGTAGTGCACTGGCTGGGAACTCTGTCTGTCTGCTCAGACTTCTGGCAGTTCACTGTATGTAGTGCACTGGCTGGGAACTCTGTCTGTCTGCTCAGACTTCTGGCAGTTCACTGTATGCTAAAAAGGGCTTAGGGAAAACAATCATTTGCACCTAAGTGGAGGCATTTTCATTTTAATAGAGGAAAAAAATGATCTAAACTCCTTCCCTGAGACTAATCCCTTTGAAATAAGGCAACAGCCTAATAACGTTTATGTACTCACTCCCAACCCATGAAACACACTTATTTGAAATAGAGATTATTTGCCACCTGATGTACTCCCTTGTGTGTTTGTGATATATTTATCCACATAATTATGGTAGCAATGCAAATAACGTGCTGTCAAATGTGATAAGTTCTATAATAATGTATCAATATATTCAGCATAACATAGAGTACATTCTAACATCATTGTCAACCAAGTCTTCAAATACGTAACATTCCTCCATGTTAGTTGTGAACTAACTCGGTTCTAGATTGAATTGTGTACGCTGTGACAAAGCATGGAGGCAAGATGCAGTGATATTACGGCATTTTCTATAGTGATCGTAATCCAGTACTTTACTACTAAATCATGAATTGTTGGCTTCAAGACGCAAAATATATGTGTGGTCAGGGTTGAGTGCTGTGTTGGAGCGCTATCAAATAAATCTCTTGATGCCTCCCAGGTCGGATAGCCTAAGAACAATGTGAAAGGCTTAACTTGGTCACACCTTCTCCATGCATCTTGTATAGCAACTTAAACTCACTAGGCAGCTGGTGGGTCTCCTGCCACTTGGTGGTGAACTTGGTTCCTTTCTTGTCATAGTAGTGGTAGGGCAGCTCCTTGCCCGTGTTGGGATCCCAGCCAAAGGGCCAGAAGCCGTACAGATGGATCTCCTCACACATGGCCGAGGCCAGAGTGTACATGAGAATACCTGTACTCAGTCGTTTTGGGGACAGGTTCTTGGTCTTCCAATACCTGTGGGGAAAGAGTAAAAATAATATTCAACCTTAGACAACATGTATTGTCTATGCTGTTGACAGTGGGGTGTTGGATGGAACTTCTCCAGGTTTGTAGTTAGGGTTTTCGGGAGTACAACTAACAACTGCTCTAATTTTCAGTGCTGTGGTACAATAAACTCAGTCTCTCAATACTCACTTGTTGACATCCTGCATGATGTTTCCTGGCCAGGCAAGCTCAATTTTAAGCTGCCCCTTGTGTTCAACAAAAAAATCCACCAAGGTACGTGTGACTGTGGCTGAGGTGTGAAGGAAAAATGCAGGAATCCACAAAATGGCCCCCTCAAGCTTTTTCAGGTTCAGGAAGAAGTTGTTGCGGTCCTGTATGGTCAGCAGGTTGTTGTAGTACCTCTCCAGGATGCTGGGGTTAAAGGTGGTGAGGTTGGTCTTCCGGCCCACATCTTTGTAATAGGATTCGATAGGGGCAAAGTTGCAGCGGAAGATAAAGTCGGCGCTGTCAATCTCTGGCCCACAATGACTGCCCGTCAGAATCCCACTGTTACCCACTACAGCACACACATTGTAGTGCTTGTTCTGGATGGGTGATGCATCAGGAAGAAGTGACTTCAGGTTGTTGCTAATGGAAAAAACATACTTGTGACTTGAGTAATCAAAGTGCATTAGTTGGCCTACGTGTACGCCGTTCTTGATGAGGGAAAAGTTGTTGGCCACGTCGATATAGTGGAAGATCTCTTTCCTGAAAAGTAGTAAACAGATCGAATTGTTAGATCACATTGTTGTTGCTACAAAATGCATGTTCTGGAGCACCTCAACTGAACTAAAAAATCTCAAACACAAATGTAGCCTATTCTGCTAAAATATAACAGTAATATATAACAGTATTGTATATTATCTTCCACTACATTACAAAAGATGTCTACAGAATTATACAGATATCATAATACCTTTGCTGATGAAAAGCAGTCTTATTGAATTTCCATTTGGAAGGTTTCTCTTGCAGCTCTTCGTTAAGAGCATTATTTAGAGGGATGAATGATGGGTCCAGGAAATTCATGGCAAACTGTGACCTGAGAAGAAGAGGGTTTCCTTCAATGTTATATGCCAGTGTTACATGTACAAACCCATTAATCGCATGCGTCCAGGTGGGCTTGTCACAATAGACATACGATCATTTCAGGACATCGGAAATGTCTTTTAAATATAACTGAAATACGTCTTCTGATGTTATATCGTTTTTTTCATGAACTCACAAACCTACTTTCAACAACAGTTCAATTTGGATTTAAAAAATTGACAAATTTACAGATTAAGATATTTGCTATAGTATGTTACTGTTGCATGCAGAGGAAATGTTCATTGTCTATTTATTCAGGCCGTGCGTATTAATGTTGGCTGTATAATGTTCATTGCATACGGAACAATATGAACATACGATATCATAAATATTACGTTGAAAATCATTTCACGCGTACGTTTGCCTTATCATAGTGACAAAAATCACACAGCAAGACCATATCAGTTTTTGCGTGCGTCACATAGGCTAAAATGAGATTTTAGTTTAGCTACCCACCGAAATCCTGCGTGGAACATAATCCGTGGTCCTCCCATGTTGTCATATTTTGTGGAAGAAAAGATACTGTCCTTCCTAATGGACACATAACTTATTAAGGATAAAATTAAAAGAGCGACACTCAATATGACCAAACCCAGGGCGTTTGCGATGCGGACCATCTTGGAGCGTTTTCATTCCTTGAAGAAAATAAAAGCAAATGAGAAAATGTGACAGCCTTCCGCACCTCGATTATAGATTGTGATAAAAAATAATCATGTTTTTACATGCAAAATGGACGGCAAATGTGCACTGCGGTTGAGACGGGGCTGCCTTGGCACTCTCATCTCTGCTGTCTGCCCTGGAAGGCGCGGAACAGCATTTCTCTCCAGGCAGCTAGATTAATACCATTAGGGCGGTGGATCTGAAATTCACGTCAACGCATCAATCCAGGAAATATCTCACCAGTTTATTAGGCACTCTCGCGAACAAATAATAAAAATATATTTTATGTTCGGTGACCCCAAATGTATAATAAGGCTACACATGTTTGGTTGTATTAAATTTATGTGATTTATATCTGGAAAATACTGTGACACAAAATGTTTCCTATATTTAAAATGTGTTAGTGCTGTCCCTAAAAACATTTACTCCTCGTGAAGAGTTAAATATGACTAATTTATAAGATGTTAAATAAAATGCTAGAGCAAGACCGTTTTGACATATTCAGCAGGTGCACTGATCAGATTGCAGTGTGTTTAGTTTGTTTATAAGGAGGAAAGTGTGATGGAAGTGTCATCATCCTAAATGTAACATTCGTAATAATTCCGGTGAATTGTCAAAAACTAACGCGCCGGTATTTAGCTAGCTAACGGTAAATGCACGTTAGATGATGGTAAGATAATCTTCCAGATTAATTACATTTATCACATTTCTTTTAATTTTAAATATAATCTAGCTGGCCCATTACGTTTATCAAAAGCTATCTATATCTTTAGATATTTTACATTTTACATATTGTACGTGAACGCGCAAGAAATGAGCTCGCTTCGAAACATTTCCCTCTCCCCAGTACAAGCCACGCCCACTGAGATGAAAGCTTTTAGCCGGCAGTGGTGGTTTCGTGGAGTCGGTTCATTTGACTCCCAAACGTCTGCTTCACTCAAATGCTTACAGAAAATCTATCAATGTTAAACCGAAAACCGAAAATAGCACTCTGGAAATAAGTTAGTGCATGAATTAGAGGTTATATTTTAACTGTCTTAATTAGATTAGAATGTTTTTTACCTAACGTTAACCACAATAATGCCTATTTCCACTACTATTTAGTATTTCTGCACTACGGATTCTGCACTTCGAATCATTTTAGATGACTTAAGAAAAAAAACGTATTAAACAGAAAACCGCAACTCATTGAGCAAAATGGACGGCTCATATCACCAATGTGATTCGGTTCCCAACATTGACTAAAATGTGACGTCCGTTTGCCATCTATTTGCGTGACCTACATGTTGTCTGAACATACGGGTGCACAACCCGGTGGATTACCATTCTAAATGTAGATATAACGGTTAAGTAAATTATGTTAAACTATTGAGATAATATGTGCGTAGCTATAGCTATCAGATTAAGCAACACGTTTTGTGGATTGAAGTTCTTATTTTTAAAAAACGAACTACCTGCCACGGTTTCTATAGAGATGAGGCTTTGCTACTGCCTACCACATATCATACGCCGCAGCTAGCTAGCTAACCATTTTAAAATGTCATTTTTTGGATCTCGAAATTCCAGAGATGAAGAGTAGCTCGTCCAACTTCAAATCTTCTGAAATGTCTGATTATGGCTTATTGCACGAAATTGCAACAACTAGTAGTGAGTACATTAAACTGACGAAACGAGTCAAATGACCGTGTTGATCCTGGAATCTGGCGTAAGTGGAGGAGGCACTGACCTTATCCTGGCTTTTATCTGTTCTCATTTAGTTAACTATCACAGGTACAAATGGCACCACTGCCACTACTGTACCTAGATCGTACAACAATTTGAATGTGTTAAGGTAATTTTGAACCTTTTTGTAGTTAATGTGCTCAAGCTAACTGCGCTAATATCTACCTTTTTGAAAAACTGATATCGTATTATTCCCCCCGGAACCATTACTAAATTGCTGTCAAGTTTGATCGGTTGTCTTTACAGTGAGGAGCTTGATAGAAGAATGAAGGAGACCCAAAAGTTGCAAGGTGAAGTGGAACATGCAACTACAATGACCATGGAGCAAATTGGCTGCAAAGTTTACTGCAGCTCACCCTCACAAATCATGAGTAAGAGTTTCTCAAAACTTTCATTTAAAAAAAAATCTATCTCCACAAATGATGCCGGCCCCCAGGGTCAATCAGTGTTTTTTTATAAATGCTGGATCTCTATGACAAGAACAATCATTCCCTTCATTCAAAATCTTGCCATTGATGGATTTATCTCAGACTAAATGTCATCACTTTGAGTCAAACAGATAAATACAGTAGTGCATTTTATTTTTAATAACCGTCTTACATTGAATAGCATTTCTTTTAACTGTTCATCAGTCTCTTACATCCAGTAGGAGGACTTTTGGCCCACTATTCTTCACACTACTGCTTCAATAATTAAGCAGTTCAAGGGTTTTCTTGAATGCATGGCATGCTTAAAGCCTTCCACTGTCCCCACAGTTATTTTATTGGATTTGAGATCTGGTCTTTGATGCAGCCGTTACATACCTTGCCTATTTTATCATATGACTGTATAAGCTTAACTTGTAATCTTCCCAAGTAACCAATGGATGCTTTGAATTGATACACTGGATCAAAATAATGTAATTTTTGCACTGTGCGACATGCAACTTCTTAACAAGCCCCTGATACTGAGAACCAATAAAAGTCAACTGATTCAGGCACGAATCGGGTGGGGAGAAAAACCTATATTTTGCTTCGTTTACAGAAACATTTTAGGAGTTGAAATGTAATTTGTATGCTAACATGACCCTGTTTAGGAACCCTTACTCTGTGAAGTGCGCTCTTCCAGTAATTTAATTTGCCCTGTATTCCTTCTAAACCTGTGGTGGCTTTAGGACCACATTGAATATTAAAATTCTAAAGGGGACCACATCTGTTTTTTATTTGTCAATATCTATTTATTTGCCAGAAAAGGGCAGTAATTAAATAATATTTTTCCATTATAGTTTCAAGATACTTATTTAGTTTTGCTTGTGTTGCCTGGAATGTTTTTAACTCTACCAAACGTTCTTCATCTGTAGTTTGCTTACTTGTTTTTCTAATACCATTTGAAAACTTTTGTTAAAAGTAAATTCTACTAAATGATATCCACCCTGTGACATATTTCCCGTTAAGGAACAGAAACATTGTGATCAGGTGTTTTACTTAGGACAAAATCATCAGGATATCGGCCCCGTTCTATCTCTCTCAAACTTCCACATACCAACAATTGGGCTTCACCCTGTGGGTAGATAACAACCGTACATTTCAGATATATACACCTGGTGGGGAACCATCCTACTCCAATGATCTTGACAGGTTTGTTTTCAATAGCTTGTTATGGCGTCACCATCTGGCTAATCACAGTAATTGTGTGAGTGCTGGATATCTTCTCTTTTTCCTAGGACAGTAGTGCTCAGACAGATCTGTTGTCCCATCCTCTGGACACAACCATTCCCAATGTGTTTAGCCTATCTACACTATACTAAAATAAAACATGACACTAACCTATTTTGAAACAACCTTTTGCAGTTTGCTGTGATACATTTGTTCTTACTGTTTTTACAGTTGGTTCATTGGAGGAGAGCTCAGAAGTGCCGTCTCAGTACCAACAGTTCGGGATTCAGCCTCCTGCATATGGACTTGCTCTGGAGGTAGTCAGAAGTGGTGTAACATTCCCTGGGAAGGATGTTTTGGAAAATGCAATAGAGGGTTACTCTCAGCAGTTGTCTGAAATCCAAAATCAGATGAGGGAGGTTAGTCTCTGTAATACCAAAATGTTATGTTTTTCTGATGATGGTTGTTGAAATGGTCTGCGATGCAGTTATATGCCACTTGAGGGGCTGTTGATTTGCTAATTGTTTTATTAGACCCATGAGATTCATGAACAGCAGAAGGCCATCTTCCGCCAGTCCATCATCAAGCTGCAGACTATGTTGCAGGAGGTCCACACTGAGAAAGACGCCCTTTCTGATCTAAGGTGATTGATGCTGAAACGGTTGTCATTGTACTGTATACCATTGGACAAAAACAGATGAACTGTAACTGAACTTGTTCAAGGAAGAGCTAAACTGGATGGGAACCCGCTTTAAATCGATGACTCGCAGCTTGTCAAACCATGTCTTGCTTGTGCTCCACCAGTGCTCATTGGATATATGTTGCAAGTCCAACAGTTTGTGAGAATGGTCAGGAATTAAAATGAAATCAAAATATGTTGATGTATGCTGATTGTGCATACAGCTAACGTTTTTGTAAAACCAAATGTTTTTCTTCTACAGTGTGACAAACTAGTATAGTCACCGCCTTGTTATAACTGAGGGCTCATTATACTTTGTAGGTGAGTTAGCCAGTCACAATTTAACTTTTAAATATTATGGATTTGATCCTCTCACACCTGCATTATATGGCCACAAAGTGCCTATTGATTCAATTGGTCTAATAATCCTTAACTTAACCACACTTCAAGCATTTTTCTGTTTTAAATTTTGACTTTGTAGCTGATTTTCTAATTTAGTATATAAAAATGTGTGCTACCCGGTCATAAAACATTAACAAACATAAAATAAAACTCCAGTAGGCATGTTGGGGAGGGTACTTAAAATGTACAAATAGTTTATTTTGAAGAACCAGCTGTAGATTCAGACATCTTTTTTTCTCCAGGCCTCAGTGTTAATAATTTTGTCCCTCAGAATGAAAGAGAGCAGAAAACAGGCAAAAATCATGGGGAAAATGCAAGCAATGATCCAGAAGCTGCAAGCCACAAGACGCACTGGGCACCAGAGTCTACTGGAGGCTCAGGATGAAGCCAAGTCACAACGGCGGAGAGCGGAGTCCTTGGAGCGGACCCTACAGGAGGTGTACTCCACTCTATCAGCTTATGACACACGTGCGGGAAACTGTTGGTTCACCGTCCAGGAAGCACTGGGGGATGCCTTGGAGAGGTTATTACAAGACTTGGAGCATGAGAATCACAGTCTGAGAGAAAGACTCCTGCAGGTGTGTTATGTTTTATTTCAAAGTGAACACAGGCGTTGGGAGTGTTTTTCTTGATATAGTATTTTCCATAGGTGGAGGAGCAGACAAAGACTTGGGAAGGGAAAGCAGAGATCCGGTTGAAGGGGCAAAGAGAAAGGTACCTAACATTTTGAACTTTCTAATATTTAATTTTCATCATTCAAAATGCTGCCTTCTGGTTACTTGGGTGGCCTACGATTACAGTAACTTTGTTACTTGTCTGCCCATGCATTCAGTGCATTGCTTGCTTTTTCCAGAAAGTAGCAGCTCATTACCAATCATGGCCAGAAGGTGGCGATATTGACTGAAATTAAGCAGCTCCGGAAACACTAGCTTGTCTCAAGTTATTATAAGTGTTTAAATTAGTGCTGTCAAACAGTTACAATAATTGAGTGCATAATCTTATGTAGTTAAATGTGATTAATTGCAATTACAAAATGTGTTCATATTTTGCTCTTATGACGTGTCAGAAAAGCCACAGCTGAAATGTTGTTAGAATGGGGTTCAGTTGGGTGCATGTAAACCGAAGCTTTCCTGATGGATGGTTAGCCACAACCAAGCAGTACTGTGTCTTTATTAAGCGATTCCCAGATTCAACCAAATGTATAGTGTAGGCTACTTGAATAGGAAATGGCATAAGGTAGTCAAGGAGGCTAGAGAGTCTACTTCTGGCATTCATGCAGGAGCATGGAAGTTGTTTGTTAATTCCACTATTATAATATTTTGGTAAAAACATAACTGGCAATGACACTAATGCTTAGCTTAGATTAGCAAAAAACATTGAATAATGACAACTTACTATGGTACAAGCAAGGTGTTAGCAGGTGGATTTACACACCACAGTGCGTCAGGACCGGTTGCAGGGTCCAATCCTTTTCATTCTATGAGGTTTTTGGATGGAGTGTGTGGTGAGGGACGCAAAGAGTTTCTGATTTCCATGCATCCATTGGACTAATTGATGTGTAGCCTACTACCACGTTGTTGGGCAGGATTCATAAACTAGTACAACACGATTCACAACCTGAATTAAACTAGTACAACACGATTCACAACCTGAATTAAACTAGTACAACACGATTCACAACCTGAATTAAACTAGTACAACACGATTCACAACCTGAATTAAACTAGTACAACACGATTCACAACCTGAATTAAACTAGTACAACACGATTCACAACCTGAATTAAACTA